>JAQFVV010000882.1:22585-105954 GCA_028023455.1 Epiperipatus broadwayi | reverse complement strand
ACTTCACTGATATGAAACAGTATGATTTCATCATCATACATTTCACCTATTCTATAAAATAGTAGTCTTCATTTCCCTAGTTCAAACCTAAAGGTGCACATATATGTAATAATATACTTGGGAATTTAACATATATAAAAGCATATATTTATACGTATATGTGTGTAATTGTCTATGCACACACATCTGCTATAATTATATATACATTTTGTAATATTTTTATTTGCTAAAAATGGTATATTCACATCTGATTGATATTATCATTATATAATGACACACCTTATAATTTTATAAATATTTATCTTATGATTTTAAATAATTAAATTGGTTTTAAGCTGTGAAAATTGTATTATATAAGGACATAATTCTCTAAATTATTATAAATGTCTTTGAAGTTAACCAGTTACCCAATTACTTAATCACATAAGCAATTAAAAACAAATGTAGATTTCTCACGTCTATGATAAAATGTTAGCAACTTAAACCTCTCTCAGGAAAAGAAAAGAAGCAATTCAATGTTTAAAGAAAAAAAGAACTTTATCAATCTTATGAGACATCACTGGTACAAATCCAGATTTTATGATTCTGAATAAAATAAAAATTGGACAATTAAACCTGCCATAAAAAGTCCAGCTGAACTTGAATCTTGGTGAAATAAAAAGGGAACAATTGGTAAACAATTAAGCCTGAAATCAATCTAACTGATTCATTTGAAGTGACTGAAATTAAGACTTCTTAAGTTTTAAAGTCTAAAAATAAAGATTGTGAATGAACTGTAAGAGAGGGGGTTAAAGAAATATAAAAAGGCCAGATGAAAAGAAATCAGAATCCATTTTGCTTTTACTCTAATGTTCACTCATATCCAGGCAGCATGCCCACATTTGATTATGAAAACCATTGGCTAAAAAGACTGTCATTGCCAGCTTCCGAGAACTGCTATGGAGACCGAAGACCAAAAACCACAGCCCTACTGAAAGGATAGCCCATAGATGAACCAGCTCAGATAAATCAGTCCATGCGTGTGTGTTTCATACTGCCAAGCTGCAAGCCTGCGGATAAATAATTGGTAACAACTTCTAATCCAAGCTAAATCTAAAAACTAAAGCAATCTTTCCTAAAGCTAGCTATATAATAAATCATGTGCACAAACTCTTAAATTCAAATCTTATAAATTAATCAAACTATGTTAAAAAAAAAGGTATATTCTCTCTTAAAGTAATTAACTGTATTAGATAAATGTATCTCCACCTGTATAATTTTAAAATACTTTAAAAGTTAAATGTAAACCTTGCCTGATCTCAAACTCTTAAATCTTTTTAAATTCAACTCATAAAAGCTTATTTGTCTTATTATTTTCTCTATTTACATCTATACTTTTGCATCTATATATATATATTTTGTTAAAATGCATTTATTAATTTATGCTTTGCCTGCAGAGCAGAGATTATTAATTATTATCAACCTAAAGAGACGTTTTGTTCTCAAGTAAAGTAATGTATACCGTTTGGCATATTTATATATCTCCGGTTGGAAACCTACTTTGATGCATTATTTGAGCTGCTATGTTTAGCTTAATATCACACATGTTGCTTATTAAAAGGTTTGTTTGGTTAAATAGGAGAGAGTGATAATTTAAGGCATATTCAGTAGTTAGCCAAGTTTAAGCCCCAGATATGCTTTAGACCCCATTAATGTAATTTCATAAAATATGTAGTTAATTAATAAACTAGATCATTTTTAATAAAGTCCTCTTTAGCACCATTTCAGTGCTTATTAACTAACTGGCGTAGGGTAGTTTGCAGAAGAAACTACAGATTTCGCACTTTACTAATTGTATTAATTAATATTTGGAAAGCATTGTGAATGAGTCTTTACATAGCACTGATGTGCACTCTGCCTTGCTATCATATAAGTATTAAGATAAGATTGTTTTAAGGGCTATCTTATCATTCCTAGTTCGGACAGCCTCTCTCTTGAATGGGATCATGATTTTAAGGGTCATTCTCATTTCCTTCTTTAAAACTGGAACACTGAATCCAGCATCGTATATTATGGCTGTTCGATCATCCGAACTAAAAGTTCACATATAGCAGGCAACCGGTAGCTGAGAACTGAGTAAACATTGCTGAATCTCATGAGTAAAGGCATGTTCAAGCCGCACCTCTGCTGTAATTTGCATAGCGCCGTAGCCTCAGAAGCTATGCTACAAAATGCCAGCTTATCGGCTATTATATTAATTGTTCAGCATTGATCTGAACCTAAGATCTAGTTTATCTACGAATACCTACATAAAGAGCACATTGACTGCTCAGCACGAATAATAAATTTAAGTACACGTTGTATAAAGTGGCCACTCTCTTAGAGTTTAACCCTTAACAAACTGAGTAGGAATGTGAGAGCATAAATTAGACATCAGTGTAGACATAAAAATAATAATTAAATGTATAAACACTAGAATAAATTATGATCGTTAAGCAAATTGATTACAGAACGTGTAGTTCGTATTTTCACCATCCCACCTGCGAGTGAAATATGCAGTATATTAAATTGTTATTGTTTGTGTTTTGTCAATATTAAATAATTTTAAAACCTATTAATGTCTATAGTATTATTCACTTTGTTCATATTAAATCACCACCCATAACTATTAATATATATATATATTGGATAATCAGCCATAAGTTGTGTGAGAGTGTTTGGTTAAGTTATAAAGCATTTAGTTAACTATCCCTGAGTCTCATTTTACCCTTTGCTATATTTTCAGTGTGAAAATTAAGAGATTACGAGTGTGGCCTCATATATGTCATTCATAATGTAGTAAGTCAGGGAGGGTTGGTGAAGGAGCTGAGGTGCGGTCAGATTTGGTCTCAAACCCTCATCTAGATCAGCCTTGGTATAATTTACCAAAACTCTGGATTTTGTTGCGTGAATCTTCAAATATGACTGTTACAATACAGACAAAAATTCATTAAAATGAAGATGTTGATCTCAATCTATTAGTGCATTTAGAGTTTGTTATGAGGAAAGAAAATTACTATTGATGATATGTTTGCACATATAACTTTATTGTTTATTTATTCTAATTGCCTTTTGGGTAGAGAACTTAATGCATATAATATATTAAAATGAATAGTTGTGCTATTATTTCTAGTGCTGAGATTCAGGTGTTTAAATCTTTTAGCTTACCTAATAATTGGCAGTTGACCAAGAAATGATTAAATAATAAGAGAGTCAGCCTAATATTTTTTTCAGTAGATAATAGCATATAATATTATGGAGCTCAAATCATAAATGCTGTGAATTCATTTAATTGATATATACGTATACATACTCTCTCTATACATATACTCACATACACATGAGTATTATGTTTTCTGCAACTATTCATAGAAATTTAAAGTGAAGGAGAGATCACTGCAATATTTACAGGTTGTATCTGGACTAAAAAATCAATAATTCACAATTGCATTATTAAAGTTTAATAGAAACTATAATAAGAGTATTAATAATTTTTATTAGTTACTTATTAGACTAGAGATTATCCAATAATGAATAATATTTCTGTACTGCAATTTTCATTACACCACTCTCACACAAGATAGGGAATGTTTTCTATCCACTTTTAACACCTTGTGAAGGGATATAATCCTAAACATATAATCAAAGAAGTGAAAAAGATCTATGGTCTTCAAAATGCTCATTTCATGCTAAACTAGCATTCATCAGTTAGCTGAGATCACAATCTCTTAAACATATTTTTATCCCTGTTCAAGCATATTGTAACAGTCAAGTTTGTATAATTTGCTAACAAGATCAAAAGACCAAGCAGGGACTCTCAACCAGCATTCACAGGGCTATCTCATGATCCTAGTTTAAACCACTACCTAGGCTTCCTGGTCTCCCCTGCATAACTAACACATTTTACATCACACAGCTCTTCTTCATACAGCACAACTTTGCTCAGAGTTCAACATGGACTCGACTCCTAAGAGTTCTTTCAGCAGCTCAGAGCTTAAACATCACTAAATCTAATTTATTACCTTTATTTATTAACTAATTTATTGATTTATTAACTTGGAATTACATGATTATAGATTTAATTGTTTCTAACTGGCTATAAATGGAATGCTTTAAATGGTGGTATACAAAGTTATGGATATGGATATTTCTGCAATTGATAAACTAATTTAATTGTATATGATTATTTCTAGAGTTCCAACTCACAAATAATGGCTTGCTTATCAATAATAATAATAGAATAATGTTTATTACATGAAATAAAGTGATGAATAGGATAGCTTACATATTTATTAAAATAAAATAATCTATTGGAATTCACAGAATGTGGGGTAATGGCACCTTACAGTAATAGTGTGGGTTCTATTTAATCCATGGAAAAAGTATAGGCAGGCTATTGGTCTATTAGGGATTTGATTCGCCAGAACTATCATCTATTTACACTTAACAGGACAATTGTATCTGGATTAGATCTTAGGCTACCTAGAGGTATGTCTGAGCTTAGGTGAAAGCTGACAGAGATTAATTAGGAGCATTATGGTAGTATATTATGTGTGGGCTATCAATGGTTGGAAAAATAACGAAGATCGGCTTAGTGATCTGATGGCAGGCTTCACTATTAAACAAGGATGTCCTTGACCACAGGAGTGTTCCTGTTTCTAACCATGAGTGTATTCCAAGGAAAACACAATGTGCTAAAATCTAGGATTTGATGTCATGAGGAGTCTTCTGCTTAAGGAAAGAACCTAGACCAGTGCTAATTCTAAGATTGGGAGCTAGGACACAGTAAAAAGGGGTATAGCAGGCACTGGATGCTCTGACTATATGTGGAAGAATGAACCATGCAGAAAGCAGAGATAATGAATCATTTAATAACGTCATTGCAGCACACTTAATTGTAGGAATGCAATAATGGAAATAAAAATTATGATTTACTTAACTTTTCACTCATACTAAATTAACATAACGAAATTCATTCTATGAGACAATAAGACAGTGCGTATCTCCACTTAACCAAGTATGACATATATTATAAGCTAGAACCCATTCACAATAAAATATTAACTAAATAATCTTTAACTTTAAAATCTAATTATATCATGTTTAAAATACGAGGAATATTAATTACCCATAATGCGATATGATTGCGAGGAGGTCCGTTCATTATTACATTACCAATAAATGAGTTGGTTTGATTTATATATATTACAAGACGCACATAGGTCATGCAATATGGACCTTTAAAAAAATTACTACTATTATTTTTACATGATGGAAATCTTTAATTATATACAAAATTATTAACATTATCTTTACGTTATGGAAATCTTTAATTATTAACATTATCTTTACATTATGAAAATCTTTAATTATAAACAGAATTAATATTTTATTTACATTATAGAAATCTCTCATCATAAGACAGAATTAATGCAATGGTTTTACCATATATTTATAAAGCAACATGTTAAACAAACTTATTTATATAATTGAATAATGAGAATTCGCTCACCATTGGAGGATTGCATGTTTGACACTTACCAATTAAACTGTAGTAAATTGCTATATATAAATATATACTGAACAGTGATAAAGATATGTGTAAGAGATTGTGGATTGGCCAACTAATGAGTGCTGGTTCAGCATAAAATGTGTATCCTGGGAATCATAGATCTTTTTCATATATCTTTGATCATATGTTTACGATTACATTCCTCCACAACATGTTAAAAGTGGATATTTGGTGTGAGAGTGGTGTAATGAAAATTACACTACAGAAATATTATTCACTATGATAAGAATACTTTGTTATTCCATTTATTTTATTTTTTACATTATGACAAGAGCCCTAGAAAATCTCATTGTAAATAATCAATCAAAGCAGCAAGGTCAAATGTGCCATTCACCTATCATACCCTAATATGAGGTCGAATCCTGTTAAAACAAATAAAAATTTGTCGTATTTCAAGAAAGCTGTTTTTTTTCCAGGTAAGTGACTTATAGTTAATTTAACTAGCTAGTCAGTTATTGGTAATGAGTAAGTCATAAACTCTCATTAGCCAGCATTATGGTTAGGCTAATGTATATTGTATTTTCCTTGGTTGGTTCTCTCTAAAAAGACACCGAATAGACCTTTTCCATGCAATCAATAATTAAAAAACTTTTTTACCTTTTATTTTCATACATATATTTAAGTTAATACATTGTACAGGCTTAAACCTGCATTTATATATGTAATATATGCGGGATTAGAATATAATAAAAATATATTTCAAATGCTAATATTATTTAAATATTGTTTTAGTTAAATAAAAACTACTTTATAATACTAGACATTATAAAATCAAGCAGCAAGCTTTTTAATGTCTAAAAATAATTGATAGCTGTTTTAAATCATTAAGATGAAGATCTTAGCCCTTTGGCATTTCCCAGAGGGGTAAATCCACTGCTGAGGAATGCTCCAGTAATGTTCCTAACATCATTTGTTAAGAATTCGAGTTATTCTCAGTTTATTCACAGTTCATTTTAATGTTTGATCTTAGTTTTTTTTTATGTTCAATATTTTATAACAATTTTATTTCTTCTAAAAATTATACAATATAAATTGTTATAGAAAAAGAATTTTTATTATAATGTCTCTCACATTGTGGAAAAATAAATAAAATATTTTACTTGATATGTCTAGAGAAATATAGATAAAAGCTAAAAATGATTATCTCATTATATGTGACAAATATTAATACTAGGACAAATTTTCCTTCTAGCAAATAAAATTATAGCCTGAAGAGAAATTTTATTTAATTATAATTATTTTAAAAGTAAAGTTAGTTTTTTTTTACATATATGTACGTTGCCCCCCCCCCCCAATACATTTATTGGTTTAAGAATATTGAAAATTATAATCTATTTAAACTATTTAAAAAAAATTGTTAGTAATTATATATATTGTACAGTAAAAGTAAAGGTAAAGCAAACTGAAATAACTCACTGAAAGCAAAGAACTATATGGGAATACTTTGGAAGAATCTATTGCTAAATGGTGAAATTTTAAATGGTTTTGCTTTCATGTTTTTCCCTCTAGTTATTATTTAGAGTTATATGTTTAGAAAACAGTAATAGAAGAACAAGTCACCGTTATGGGGGGGAAATTTTAACAATTATCTGGATTTGGTTTTATATTGAGGTCACAGCACTACACCATGGATACCATCAACCAAATTCTGTCTATTACAGAGAAAAATCTTTCTTATATATATATTTTACAAACTTCACTATTTTCCATAAAAATCCAATACTTTCCTTTTTAAATTTTATTTTCTCAGCTCAAATATATTCAATTTAGAATTTTTGCAATCCACTGATGATTATTCTTTCTTTTTGTTTTGTTCTGTAATTTCAATTAACCTTTTTTATACATTTGTTTATCTTTCATTCTTGTTCAAATGTCATATTAATAGGCAACTTAAAATGAATTTTTTAAAAAACCATAAACACATCAATGATTTATCAAATAATGCCTTTAATTTGAATGAAAGTAATATTAAGCAAATTTGTTGCTTAATCATATGAAATGTATTCCCAAATATATATTTAGATTATCCCAATAAGGCCAAATATCTTTTTCATGCATAATTATGGAACTGACAATATTACATGAAGATCGGAATTAATTAAAATAATTACCATTAATTTTTAATTTTTATTCTTCTAATTTAGAGTTCAAAAACTTTTATAAATTAATACAGAAATATTCAAAGCTGGAATTTTAGGCTGATTTCATTGTCTATTTGCTACTTTTCCTTCTTCAGCTCATTATACAGAACAAGATAACTAAAAATGTGAGTTTTTCATATATTCTGAAATATCATCTAGATTATATATTAATTACAACATTGAAAAGGGTAGCATTTAGATGAAATCTTTTTCTGATCTTTTAAAGTAAACCTCTGTTTTTTAAAAAGAAATTATGAAAACTAGAATTTTGAACAAAAAAGTTATTTATTGTCAATCACTTATATAGTTATTTAAATTATTATTCTATAAAAAAATAAGAAAATGTACTTAATCCTATTATTATCATCATCACTGTCAACCATTATTAATCATTGCAGAATGAATGTCTCTCCAAGTCCAATCCATCTACAATCTCTAGCCTCTTTTCTCCACATCACCTCCACTCACTTTTTTATTTCATCTATCCATCTCACATGTGGTCTCTTTCTGGGAATTTTACAATCTCTTGCAATTCCATTTAAGTTTTCAGTTGTTCAGCTATTATCATCTTTTTTAGCAACATGTCCAGCCCAACTCCACTTCAGTCTTTTAATTATTTCAATGATGTCAGTAACATTCATTTGTTCTCTTACCTATATCACATGACTTTGCCTGTTTTAATTCTTACCTATATATTGCATTTTTGATTTCTTCTTGTTATTCCTAACATGCATCTCTCCATACTTCTTTGTGATCTGAAATCTTTGCATTGCTCTTCTATTAAGTGTCCAAGTCTCAGATCCAGAAGTAAGAACTGATAAAACACATTTATTAAAAAACTTTTCAAACACATAGTTCACATTTCCTTTTAGTATTAAGTTATTTCTATCAAAAGCACTCCAACCAATTTTAATTCTATGATTAATTTTATCCATTATGTTTCCATCTGTAGTAATATTCTGATCAAGATATTTGTAGTTAACTTCTTCTAACTCATCATAATCAATCTTTATTTTCATCTTTAGAAAAAATCCATTGAACATTACTTTAATCTTTTTAACATTTACCTTTAGTCCTACTTTCTTATTTTTATTTGATAACTCTTGCAACATTTCCTGAAGCTCTAAAGCATTATGTGCAAAATTAATTCTATCATCTTCAAAATCTAAATGTCTTAAATAATCTCCATTTATTTTTACTCCTTTAGCTTCCCATTTTAATCCAGAAAATACTCTGTAAAAAGTTTTGGAGATGTATAATCACCCTGTTTCACAACCTTCTCAATGTTAACATTCATAGTATCATTATGTAGATTAATTGTTGCTGTTGCATTTTCATAAAAATTCTTCAGAATATGACAATAGCCTATGTATATACCTTGATGATCCAATGCTTTAATCACTGAAGAAATGCTTATATATTCAAATCCTTTTCATAATCTACAAATCCAAAGCATAATGGCAACTCATACTCATTTGTCATTTCTATAACTTCTTTCAACACTTGGATATGATCTACTGTACTAAAATGACTTTTAAATTCAACTTGTTCTCTTGGTTGAAATTTAATGTTCTCTGTAGACGAGTTATAATTATCTTAGTAAAAATTTTGTATAAAACTGACAAAAGACTGATAGGTCTGTAATTTCTAATATCTCCTTTATCACCTTTTTTAAATATTAGTATTTATTAATACTGCATTCTTCCAATCAACTGGTATATCTTTGTCATCTAGTCATTTGGTATATAACTTTGCAAAAATGTTTTAATTTTTTCACACGCTTCTTTTCCATCATTATCTGGAACTTTTCTTTTCTTCATAAATTTAATTGCATGTCTCACTTCTTCATTTAAAATTCTGGGCAATTCAGGACATATAATAGATGTAGGAGATACTTATTCTTTATTACTATATAATTCTTGATAGAACTCTCCTACCCATTTCATGATGTCATCTCTCTTCTTAGTGGTAGTTTCATCTTTTTATTTCAGATATAAGTTTGTTACCAATACCAAAATTTTGAGACTTTTATTCTCTTCTACAGCTTTCCTTGCTAGTTCACAACCATACTTTTTTTTATCATTATCAATTCTTTTTTGCACCATTTTTATAAAATTCGAGATATTCAATCCTTTTTAATGCATCATGTTTATGTATCATCATATTCCTTCTTTTATCCATAAATTCTCTAGTCTCAGTACAAATTTTATTGGTCAATTGCTGCTTTTTTCTACCAGTGATATTTGTTGCAGTTTTTAAAAGTGTATCAGTTGTTTTCTTATTAATTTCATTCAAATGTGAATCATATTCAAAATCTACTGATACTTGAAACCAATTTGAAAGGTCTAATTTAAATTCATAGAACATTTCTGAAGATTAGGAATATCCCCTGTAATTATTGTTTTTCTTAATAATTTTTGTCTCTCTAGTTTTGCATTAACACATATCTTATATCTTACTAATAGATGATTACTTTCTGTGTTGTATTTATTAAGAACATTACTATCTTGAATTATGTATTTTCTGTTAGTCATAATATAATGTAATGCTGTTGTACCTTTATTTGTTTTATTATATGTCTACATAAATACATTTAAATTTTCAAAAAAAGAGATGAGAGAAACTTTAAAAAAATAAAATTAAAATTTTTCAAAATTTATAAAAACCTTTTTTTGTCCCTTATACCATAATTTTGTATTATTTTTTTTTTTTGTATTTTTAATGTTTTAATAATTTAGAAATTATATTTATGGATGTAGATGTGTGAAAATCATTTTTAATATATATATATTATTTATCTACTTTTTTAACTTAAATTTATGCATATATTATAAAGATAAAGTAACCATTAAATCGTTTTATATATGGCATAAAGTAACATCGAATGTGTAATCATTATTTTCTAGACTTAGTCTACTTTGGAATGTTTTGCAATAAGTCTTCTTATACATATTTAAAACGCCAAAAAATTTCAAACTAAATATTGTAGAAAGGAACTGGAATTGGGTTTGTTTTTGTTACCTTAGTATTTGCAAGAACTATTATTATGCAGTATTTAGATAAATCACTATTATTTTGATAATTTGGTATCAGTTTTAGTATCATGTTTTTTCTTTCTTTTTAAATAACTCCTTGCACAATAAAGACTTCTCAAGCAATCTTCCTTCAATAGAGAGAACAGTAAATAAAGAGGCATTATCAGATCTGACAATTATTAAATGATAAGAGTTTGAATGGATTATCACATCTGTTTAGCCTTTAGTTATCAATAGCCACTCACAGAATTTTAATTTATTTATTTTTTAAAAAAAATTTGGTATTAAAAATTAATATTTATTTAAAGTAATCATCATAATCAGTCTAATCATACCAATTCCAAGAGAACAAAATAAAAACAAAACAATGGTAGCATTAGTATTAGTAGTAATAATACAAGCAGTAGTAGTCACAGGATGGTGCTTTTTAAAAGTAATTGACTAGTGGAGCAGCTCTTTTTGTATTTCGTTGTTTTTATTGTAATTGTTGCAATATTAAAGCTCAAAATAGGTAAGCAGTTAGCGTAAATATCATTCAAGAAGATAAGCTCACTTTAGAGTTTAAATATATGATTATTGTAATATAAAATAATGAAATAAAGATTTTCTTTTATATCTTTAAAATACCAAATACTTTTAAATAAAATTCTACTTATAACAATAGATCAGAAAATTTAGAACAGCATTCTAATTTTTTTAATTCTAGTACAAAAACTGATAATAATGAATCATTAACTGCAGTTAAGACCACCTCTAATAAAATTAAGAATTTGTCAGAAAATGTACTTCTTAAAAGTTATTCTCATTTAAAAGTATGCCAATGCAATCAAAATAATGCAATAAAGGGAAGTACACATTACTAATGAAGAAAATAAACTTGCTGAATCACATGACTTAACAAATCTAAAAATAACGATTTATGTTTTTCAACAGAAAAAATAATAAAAAACTTAGAACCATAACAGTGGGTCATATAATTTATAATGATTTGTAATTCAACAACAAATTATTTCGTTTTTTTCTGAGCTAATGCAATAAACAACTGTTAATGAATAAAGAAAAGTTAGATTTTTAAAAGATATTCAGCTTTATTTCTACATAGTATGCCTTCAATATATTTTTAGATGATCAAATGAATATATAAATAATAGATAAAATAACTGTGGAAGATTATCTTAATATTACACAGAAATTTAATTTGACAGTGTCCACAATGGTTCTAAGATCATTACTAAAATTTAAAAATCCCTTTAATATTAGACATAATAGACATTAATATATCCATTATGAAAATAACCTATTGAAAAATTCTATATCTTTTTAACAGAAAAAAAAAAATTTGGAATATGCTATATAAAATTCTGAATCATTAAAATAAAGGATCCTAATACTGGAATTCCATAATGAGATACAAAAAAATAGATTTCAAAAATACCTCATAGACACTAAGAGAAATATGACTTTAACAGATCAAATCAAAAATTGTCATATTAATTACATTGAAAAAGATTTAAAATTTGTATTCAATAACTACTGAAAAGTTTCTAACTTTAAATACCTCTTGGAGAAAATGTTCATTCCCTGTATTAGCAAATGTGGCTACATTTAACAGTAATCTTAAAAAGAAAGTACAAGTCATTGACATTCCTGCATTACATGCCACTGATATATCTCAAGTAATCATTACTTTCAAGGTAAGTCAGAGATCCTATCATTAAAAACTATCCAGAGATGTTTTGTAAACAATATTCTCAAAAATACTAAAATACACCAATGTGCAAAAGAAACAATCTCTAAAATTTAAAACACCTTCATTCAACAACTATAATTAAATCCTTCTGATGTCAATAATGTTATTTCCTGAATTACTGATACCAAAATAGGCACCTTGACATTGAAAAAAAATAAGATAGCATGCTAAACCAATGCAGATTATATGTACAACAAATCATAAAACATAATCAAGTAAAGCAAAATGATATTTCTAATGATATAGAGATGACATGCAGGATGGTGAGGGAAAATTTCACAATATTAAAACAAAATATCAATTATCAAAAGAAAAAAACTTATGGCATCTAGCATGGATATACCAAAACAAAATTCTTCAAATAATAATAATACACATTGCAGTAAAAATAGTTCTAATTTATCTATTTCTACATCTTTAGAACAAGTAATCTTATTAAAAGATGTAAGAGGATATAGAAGAGCTCAAAAAAGTAGAAAAATATCTACAGACAAAGAGTATAATTTCCTATATATGGATAAGAAAAAATACAATGTTTGAACAAATTTCAGTGTACTTTCCTACAGATTTATTGATAACTTATTTCATCTATCATTCATAATCTAACTTCTTTATTTAAAATATTCAGTGAACATATTGAAAGAGAATTGCTCCCAACTATACTGTTAAAAGTCTATATTTTATTCACCCTCTAGTTTATCAGATGTTGTTTCATTAATTTCACATTACAAACTTAAATCCCTCTTTCTAAACAAACTAGCAAAAATCAAAACAAGAGATTAAGCCTTGGCCCCCTCAGATATAGTTATAGTTACCTTGAGCTTAATTCCCTTACCAATACCACTATGAAATATGAACATGTTTTTTGTTATATTTTACTTTACACTCTAGTTGTAACAAGAAATTAAAAAAAAAATTATAATGATTATCTTAATTTTGTAAAATTTAACAAATTTGTACTTTTATTTACACATTAATATGTAAAAAAAAACATTTGCATGTAATTATAAAGCCAAATAAAAAAAGTGGTGGTGATAGTAGTAATAGAAATTATAAACTTCCTTGGTTCTATAGCTATGGGCCCAGTGTGTATACCCTTTGAAGCAATTGTGAGCTTGGGCTAAGAATATGTTTGGCTTTTTAGTGGAAAGATAGCTAATATTTTTTGAGTATTTTTATATTCTTGTTGCTGAAGTAATATGGAAGGTACTGCATTAGAGTCACATGATATGTAATTTTTGGTGAATTATATCAAATTTTTTAACATTGAGATTGGAGATTTATTTTTATCTGTTTAAAAATCGATAATTGAATTAATAATGTTATTAAAAGAGATTCCACATATATTTTTATCATTTAAAAAATAAATTTCAATCTCTAGAAGCACCTAATATACCCACTCTATGCTGCCACTATTATTAATTAAAACTATTGAAGATATAATCAAGGACAAAATTTAATTTATTCTGCTCCCCAACATTTCTGCTTACCAATTTTCTAAAAAAGAAAATTCTACTACTGTAGAAGTTATGCTCTTCAGAGTAATCATTGATCAAGTTAGGCAATCTAGGAAGGTTAGTTTTTTTGCAATACAGCTGGACATCAAACGAGCTTTTGACTCAGTTCCAATAACTATGTTTTTGGAACTTCTCAAATAATACAACATTCCTACATTGATTCTATATATTTTGCTAACCTCCTCTTTAATAGAGAAAGTCATAAAATGGTAAAACAACACCTGGTTTTATTCCTTCTAATTATTTCCTTCAAGTGTTCTCCTTTCTATTACACATATTAACCTTCTTATTCAAATTAAAACAATCTTCTTGATATCCATGTACAATCCATCCATCAATCTATTAAAGATATCTCTAACATAGATGATCTTGTAATTATTCTTCCTCCTAAACAATACATACCACAATGAATTCATCCATTTGAACAATTTACTAAAAACTATTCTCTAAGCTTCAATATTACAAACCACGTGCCTGGAACATTTTTTCTGGGAAACCATTATCTCCCCTTTCACAGTATCCCTTCATAATTTTTTTCCTATTTTATAAATCTTTCAGTGAAATCAAAAACTTTTTCCAGAACAAATTCTTAACTTCTATAGAAACTATCTCTTTTTCATGTTTATCAATCCATGACAGCGTTTTTCTTATTAATTACTTACTACTTCACTATTATTAAATTCATTAATGTATTTACTAAGAAAATTAACTCCTTATGTACTAAAGTGATCAGAGCAGAAAAACAATATCTATCTGTATAAGATCTATGCAAAACCTTCAAAGATTAATTGACTATCTTTGCATTGTATTCCTGACTTCTTTTTTCAAAGAGCAATAAATGAAATCATCAGGACCTTTGACATTTTTTATTACATTCAAAAATTTATACCTGTCATTCTGACAGATAGATTCTCTGCCACCAACAATTAGAAAATTAAAATTTCCTTCCACTTCTTATTTGCATTGTTGAATTATATATAATATAATACACAATATACACCTTAAATGACATTCTACAATGCAGTTTAACATATGATTTATTTTATTTCCTTCCTTACAGTTTCAACTGTCCAGCAGTCATCATCAGAGCTACAACATTTAAACGCAGTCATCATCATAGCTACAACATTTAAACATATACAATTAATATACAAGTAATATCTATCCATACATATACCAATATATATATACACACACACAAATATACATATAAATATAAAAATAAATGTTTTTTATTTTTATATTTATATGTATATTTGTATATATATATTGGTATATATATGGATAGATATTAATTGTATATGTTTAAATGTTGTAGCTCTGATGATGACTGCTGGACAGTTGAAACTGTAAGGAAGAAAATAAAATAAATCATATGTTAGACTGCATTGTAGAGTGTCATTTAAGGTGTATATGGTGTATTATATTATTAATTAGAAAATTCCTAGATATTTTATTCAAATCAATCATTTCTCATATCTTTATAAATCGTGCAATCTTTTCACTACTGGGATGCCTATAACTTACTAAATCTAAATCAAGATAAATTAAGATGTTATTGTTATAAAATATACTATAAACTTCACAAACAAAAAATATATTATTCAAAAATTTGAACAATTGGTATGTTGAACCCAAATATCTGGATTTTCTAATTAAAAAAAAGTCTGAATGCACTTCCCATCAATAGTTTTTTATCCAGAAAATTGGTCAATGCTAACATAAATGCCTTATGCCTATTGTGCCATAAAAAAGAAGAAAATATTCATTACTTTTTTCATAGTTGTTTTGTGTTACACTCTTATATTTGTATTTTTATATTGGACTATTTCCATCATCTAATATGAGTATTGAATGTCATTAGAAAAATTTAACTTTTATTTAAATATTCTAAATACATTCAATTGTTAGTAATAGTGCATTTAACAGGTTAGTATATGCACAATGTTTCAAGAGGTATTATTATCTCCTTCCTTCAGGTACTGCTGACCTGACCAGTGACAGTAATATCATGGGATTCGAACCTGGATCCTTAGATTCTTGAGTATCGAATTTTAAGGTAATGCTCTAACCAACAGCCATCCTGCCAAAGGCAACAATCAGTAGAAATTTCACATAGGTGTCTATGAGGTTCCTACTGATTTCTCCACTTTTTTCTAAGAGCAAAGTTGATTAGTGGTTTCCATATATTATGTACAGCCACACAAGGTTGTCTTATGGGATTTTTTCCATTGTAATGTGAGAAACTTCTTTAAATTTTCTTCTTTGTACCTTTTCTTGTCTATCCAATATTTTTTGTATTTTCCTAATTGAACATATGTTCATTGGCACATACATAGTATGATATCTTAGACACATCTGTCTGGATGACTGATCTTACCAATATATATTCTATCCACATTCACATGGTATTTTTCAGATGCAGTTTTTTCTTTTCAGCATTTCAAGTTTAGGCTTTGTAGATGTTAGAAGTCCTTGTAGTATGATATGGCTCTGGAAAGCTGTTCTCATTTTTATACTGATTGCAGATTTTCCTAATTTACCTGCTATTTTTGGGAAAAGAAAAAAAATTAAAGAAGCTTCTCACATGACAATGGCAAAAAGTCCCATAAACCAACCTAGTATGACTGTACATAATGTATGTAAACCACTAATCAACTTTGCTCTTAGGAAAATGTGGAGAAATCAGGAGGAACCTCATAGATAAGTATGTGAAATTTTTACTGACTGTTGTCTTTGGCAGGGTATCTCAGTTGGTTAGATGTTACCTTAAAATTTAATATTCAAGAATCTAAGGGTCCAAGTTCAAATCCCATGCTAGTACTGTCACTGGTGAGGCCAGAAACACCTGAAGAAGAGGTGAGAATAATACCTCTTGAAACATTGTTCATGTACTAGACTGTTTGATGCATTATTACTAACAGTTGTATGTATTTGGAATATTTAAATAAAAGTTAAATTTTTCTAGACATTCAATACTCATATTAGATGATGGAAATAGTTCAATATAAAAATACAACTAGAACACCATCATCACAAACTTTCAGAAAAACAACACTCTTATATGTTTAATTATATATTTTCACTCTCCTTTCTGCCCTTATCAATGACATGAACAGAGAGCTTTTTCATAATATCAGAATATTCACCTTCATACTTTTCACACTATGGTTTTTCAGGTGTCATTTTTGGATTAATCCTACATCTCATAAACTACTCTGCTTTTAGCATCAGCAGACATATTTTCAGCTACCTGGAACTTAATAACATTGCTTGTACCAATGTAATTTTTAAGCAACTGGTAAAACCCTTCTAAAAAGGATGCAGTTTTTGTTCATTTTGTTCAAAATATTGCATGTATTTTATTTTATTGATGAATTATTATCTCTTATTTAAAATGATTGTTTGGTTATTACTTGTAATAGGATTTCAATAAAGCTTATTCATCCATTTCAATAAAATTCCTTTAAAAATAGTAGCAGCTATAGCAATAGTAATTGTAATAGTAGTAGAAACTACTACTAATAGTAATAATAATAGTAGTAGATGCATTAGTGGTAGTAGTGGTAGTAGTAGTAGGAGTATTAATAGTAGTAGTGGTACTAGTAGTAGTAATATTGGTAATAGTAGTAGGTTGTAATATTGGTAGTAGTACTTGTAGTATTGGTAGCAGTAGTAAGAGTAGTAGAGGCAGTGGTAGTGGTGGTTGTAATAGTAGTAGTAGTACTAACAGTAGTAGTAATTGTAGTAGTAATAGTAGTAGTTGTAGTAGTAGTCATAGTAGTATTAGGAAAAGGAAGAGTAGAAGTAGAAGTAATAATAATAGTTGTAGTAGTTATCAATCTTTTATCTGCAAAGGCAGTAAATGAAGTCAATGGACTTTTAGTAACATATCTACTTATAGAAAGCTATATTCAGGTAAGATCAACAAACACCTACCACCCATAAACAATTCTTTTATTAAGCAACTAATCAACTGTATAACAAACTATTCACTTCTGCAAGAATCTGTTTTTCTGGTAAAATTAAATATTGGCAAACATGTTGTGTAGAAAATAAATCTGAACACATTAACAATCCTCACTTATTTTTTCCAATAGCTCCATAATTAAAAAAATTAATTTGATATTGGAGCCAAAATATTTGGACTTTCTGATTAAGATTAATTTAGAAGCACTATAAACATACATCACTTTGTAATACAATGTACAGATATTTAGTATCTTATAAGCACAATCACCAAATCATTGACACTCTCACTTTCCATATTAATAAATTGCATAAGCAGAGGCCTATTTCCAAAAATTAGAATTATTACATATTTACTTTTTACTTTATGGTTTTTGAGATATCATTTCTGTTTCAATCTGACACCTCAAATGTTATCTTTCTTTTACAATAAACTAAAGAAAATTAAAGTCAGGGATCAAACTCTTGTGCCCACTGCCATTTTTGCAATACTCGGAGTTTAGTGTCACTTTCACCATCACAGTAATCAATGAATTCAATGCATAGCCATTTAACATAGTTTCTGTTACTTATAAATATATTCTTTTTAATTGTAAATTATTTCTTATGTCTACAAAATATATAATTTATTTGTCAACAATGCATTGGTGTGTAATATAATCATCATCAAAAAATAACCATTGATATTATAAATAAAGTTTATTTTAAAACTACTACTAGTAGTAATGGTAGCAGCGATGGTGGCAGTGGTGATAGTGGTAATAGTAGTAGGATTAGTAGCAGTAGCAGCAGCAACATCAGTAGTAGTGGTGGTGGTGGCAGTGGTAGCAGTGCAGTAGCAGTAGTAGTAGTAATAATAGTAGTGAATAAAGGATCCTTAGTTTGTGAAATATTAATCATATAAGTTGATATAAATAATATATTAATATGATTTATCAATACAAATGTGTAAAAGATTTGCTTATGTAAGATAAATAATTTATTTCATGTAAAACCATGTTTTACACAATAACATAACTGTACAAATAAATTAATAGATTCTTTGAAAATAGTGGCAGTAGTAGTAGTAGTGATGGCAGTAGTGGTGGTGGTGATGGAAGTGATTATGGTAGTAGTAGCAGTGATATTATCAGCAATAATACTACTTTTCAGACTTATTCTACTTCATTCACTTTCTCTTCCTTAAACCTTTAATGCATATTAAAATTATGACAATTAATGTCAGGGAAATCAATTTTCCTCAGAGGTTATTTGCAATTAAGAATTGAATCTTACAGTTTACATCACACATTTTATTGTTAATAGAAATTAGACACACACTAAAAGAGACCATCTAAAATATCTTGATCATTTAGGATTTTTTAAATTATCTCAATAAAAACTTGCAGTTGGGTGGGAGCTTTAATTAATTACAAGTTCTCATTGCTATCTTTTAAAATTCTTTATTTTGACCTACATATGAGTGTAATTACCTTCATACATACTGAACTTTACCATTAATAATCTCATTCTAACTATAAAACGAACCAGAATTAATAATTAATTAATTAATTAAACAAATAAACATTAATCTAAGTTTGGATTCTCATCCAATAATTCTAATATGCAGACTTTGTCTTCAGATTTTTGCATTGTATTAGTAGATCACTTATAAGTGCAGAATTCTTCTTGTCAAATTCTATTTTCTTTTATACCCAAAAACATTCTTCTGTAATTGACTTTCTTTTTAACTTACCTAGCTTCTGTTTTATCATTCATTCTTTTTTAACCCCTGTCAGTTTGTCTGACCATTTTGCCCTTTATGCAGAACTTAAAGTCAATGTTAAAAAATTATTAGTTATTCTTTCTGACAACATAGTGAGAGTATTATTAAAGTCAACTACTCCTGATGCTGTCCTCTCTGATATATATATATATATATATATATATCAACATAATGACAAAATCCAATGAATGTCTGATTCTCTTTTGTCAACATTAATAATTTTATTATCAATTTTTATACTCACAAAAATAAAATTAACTACCACTGAAGCTGTTCTCTCTGAGATATATCTATCAACATTATGACATACACATATATATATATATCAACATAATGACAAAATCCAATGAATGTCTGATTCTCTTTTGTCAACCTTAATAATTTTATTACCAATTTTTATACCCACAAAAATAAAATCAACTACCACTGAAGCTGTCATCTCTGAGATATATCTATCAACATTATGACAAAATCAATAGATGCCTTGTTTCTTTTTGTCAACATTATTAATTCTATTATCATTTTTATATCCACAAAAATAAATCTCAAGCCTCAATGTTAAAAAAAGTAGATATAATTCACCAAAATTACAAGACACATTATGTGACTCTGATGCAATACCCTCCACATTACACCTGCATCAAAAATGTAAAAATAGCCCCCAAATTATTACCTAACTGTCCATTAAAAGAGCAAAAATATTCCTAGACCAATTTCACAATTGGTCCAAAAGATATATACTCTGGGCCTCTAACTATAGAAACAAGAAGTCTACTTTCTCCATCATTATAAAAAATTCACAAGTTATCACAGAAAATATGTTGCCACATCTTTTTTATCATTCTAAAAACAAATTTCAATTCCTTGAAGCAAGTAATATAACCACTTACATGTTTGATCACAGTGATGGTGATCATGAAA
Organism: Epiperipatus broadwayi; assembly: GCA_028023455.1. Classification (NCBI taxonomy): domain Eukaryota; kingdom Metazoa; phylum Onychophora; class Udeonychophora; order Euonychophora; family Peripatidae; genus Epiperipatus; species Epiperipatus broadwayi. The sequence continues at coordinate 85,266 of JAQFVV010000882.1, read as the reverse complement.
TTCATAAATTTAAAATTGCACTCAAATTAATCTCTATCCCAGATAGTACTCATCAAGATTCTCATGCAATGCCTAAATTTTATTTCATTTATCTTGGCCATTTCACCCTCCATATTTTTTACAATAATCTAAATCAATTCCATTCAAATCCATAAAAATCGATCAGTTATACACAATCTCATTGGTATCATTTTTAAAAGGTAATATTGTACTATTGCCTCAATAATTTATCATCAATCTCCATGATATCATTGTCAATTAAATTATTGAAGGTCTAATCAAGGTCAAAATTCAACCAATCCTGCTCCTCAACATTTCTACTTACTAATTTGCTAAAAAAATGAACTTCCACGATTGCTGCAGTTATGCTCTTCAGAGTAATCATTAATCAATTTGGGAAATCTAGGAACGCTAGTCCTGTTGCAATACAGTTGGAATCACATCAGCTTTTGATTCATATCCAATAACTAAGCTCCTGGAATTACTCAAATAATACAGCATTTCTACACTGATTGTATATATTCTTACAAATCTTTTCACTAATAGAGAAATTCATATAACTCAAAATGGTAAAACAACACTTGTTTTTCTCTTTATAATCCAATATCTCAATGATCCTCTTTAAGTGTTTTGCTTTTTATTATTTACATTAACTCTCTTTTTACTCTTATTAACAACAATATTTCTAGAGTCATTGTACCAGACATTAATCAATTTAATATACATATCACTTACATGGATGATGATATAATTATTGTTTCTTTCTAAATAATACATAAGCACAATTAATTGCTCTACTTGAACAATATATTAAAAACTATTCTCTAAGTTTCAATATGACTAAATTATCTGGCTGGAACATTCTATCTGGGAAAAACATTACCTTTCCTTCCACCACTTCTCTTCATAAACTCCTTGGATATCCTATACATCTTTCAGTCAATGAAATAAAAAACTTCTATTCAGAACATGCTCCTAACTTTCATAAAAACTAACTTTAATTCTCTTTCTCATGACTACCAATCCATGGCAAAATTTTTCTTATTAACATACTTATTTTAAAACTACTTAATACTTTCCTATTATTAAATTCAATAATGTATTTTCCAAAAAACATTAATTCCTTATGCACTAAATTGATCTGGGATAGAAAAACATTGTGAAAAATTCTTCAAAAATTAATTGGTTATCCATGCTCTGTATTCCAGTCTTCTTTTTTCAAAGGGCAATAAATGAAATCATCAGAATCCTTGACATTTTTTCTTAGATTACTCTACAAAACACAAAGAGTAAATTTCTAGATGATTTATTCAAATCAATCATGACTAATACCTTCATAATTTATACAATCTTTAAACAAAAAAATCACTAGATTCATATAAATTACTAAACCACAATCAAGATACCACTATTATAAACCTTATTCTAAACTTTTAAAAAATCACATTATTAAAAAATTCGAACATTAGTATCTGGAACCTAAATATCTGGATTTTTTTTATTAAAATAAATCTGAATGATCTTCACACCAATAACTTTTTATCTAGAAGATGTGTCCTTTATCAATTATACTTTAAGAAAAAAAAAACATTTAACACTTTCTTCATAGTTGTCTGCACTATGGACACATCACATTCACATTTGTTCAATTACATATTCTCCCTCTTTTTCTATTTCTGCCCTTATCAATGGGTCTTCACCCTGAATTTTGAAGTGTGATTTTTGCTTTAATCGTTCAATTCATAAATTACTTTTCTATAACAAATTGGATAAAATTAAAATCAGATACCAGGCTTTAGCATCTGCAAACATATTTGTAGCTATCTGGAATTTGATCATATTGCCTGTTCCATTGTAATCTTTAGACAACTATTAAAATTCTTGTACTATGATCATGTATTTTTTGTTCATTTTGTTCAAGATGTTGCATGCATTTTATCTTTATTGAATGAATTATTATCTATAATCAAATGTGATTATTTGATCATTCCTTGTAATAGAACTAATTTAATCATATCAAGAAAATTCCTTCAAAAGTAATTGTTGTGTTTATTGTTGTTGTTGTTGTAGTAGTAGCAGTAATAATAGTCATAGTAGTAGTAGTAGCAGTAGCAGAAGTGGTAGTGATGGTAGTATTAGTAGTGGTAGTGGTGGCAGTAGTAGTGTTAATAGTCATAGTAGAAGTAGTGATAGTAGTAATAGTAGTCATAGTGATTTTAGTGGTAGTAGTAGAAATAGTGGCTCTGGTGGTGATAGTAATGGTAGTAGTAGCAGAATTAGTGGTAGTCATAATAAAAGTGGTAGTAGTGATGGTAGTAGTGGTAATACTGGTCATAGTAGTGGTAGTAATAGTAGTAGTAGTAGTAGTGATAGTAGTGGTCATAGTGGTCATAGTAGTAGTTCTAGTAATAGTAGTAATAATAGCAGTAACAGTAGCAGCAGCAGGAATAGTATTAGTAGTAGTAGTAGTAGTGGTAAGCAGTAGCAGTGGCAGCAGCAGAAACAGCAACAGCAGCAGTAGTAATATTTTTTACTAGAGGGTGAGTTATATAGTATTTTTTACACATCAGCTTAAAAATATAATTTTCAGATAATGTTTAATCCTTTTTGTGTGTATTCTAAAGTGAAATGTATATATATATATAATATAAGAAATATTGGATTGGCTGAAACAATAGATTTGTTTATTACTCACTTTGATCTGCCAAAATTATAGGACCTACAATTTTAATTATCTATCCCTTAAGCCAAAACGTTGGCACCTTGCAATGCCACATGTGGTGATATCATGTCAACATGAACAGGTGTAATTCTATAAACAAAAACATCCAATATTTAACAAGAAAAATGGTAATATTGCATATGAAACAAGAATGCAATCCAGATTTTATAAATCTACAATAGTCTTAAAATACATATTCTAATGCCAATGTTAAGCCAAAATAACATTAGTATGTAGCAAGCATGGATTAAAGAAAGCCTGTGATAAACAGAAAAAATTTAATGCTATGATTCTAAATCAGTTTTTCCATAATTTTAAAAGGTTTTTTACTAAATAGTCTACTGATTTCATGATCATGGATTTAAACTGCTCTTTATTCTGATTTCTGGGAGATCAATTATATAGTGAGATTCATAAGCATATTATATGGGATGCAATTTACAAAATAACAGATTATCCAAATCCAAGATATGTTATTTTATAATTTTATAATAAATAACAAGGAGACAGATTTAATAAATCAATAGGTAGATTTGCTGTGATGAAGATCAGTTGAGAAGAGAAAACATTTTTTTCAGTCTCTATAAAATAACACCTGTTTTATAGCATTACTGATTTCCAGATATTAATGGCCCTGTTTGTAATTCACATCTATTCATACCACCAGGATCTCTGTGGCACCAGAATCATTTGATGGGGACCACCATCTTCACCTTTGAATGTATTAAAGTAATTGCATGAATTCTGTCAAGCAAAATTATTATTCTTACATTTCAGATATGGACAAATCCAATCCTCAATTTTTGAAGCACCAACAAAACCATCAATAGTACTGCCACTACCTTCTCCTCTGCCACTATTACCCCATCACCACCTGTGTTTCCTTGAGCATGATCACCTCCAACTCTGCATCTTATTCCATTACCTTGTCCAAAATTATTACCACCTTGTTGAGGAGCCCAAGTCTTATGCATTGTTTCTTTATTTTAGTGACTCTTCCATTTTAAACTGTTTATTACTAAACTATTAAATTATGGATTCAGCTGTGTAAGAATTATCATAGGTAATTGTGACCTCTTCTTTAGGTAATCCAGATTGTTTGTCTTTATAAATCCAGATGTTTTTTCATTCATCTTTTTATCAATCTTGATAACTCCTATCGAACCAAAAAAAATTGTCAACTGCTGCTCTGTTATGTCATGTTCTTCTATTGTTTCAGCCAATGTTCTTAAAGAACACTCCTCTCACAATATATGGAAACATCTATGTGTTTTAAAGTTAAACTGCAGAAAGATATAATTTCTACACAAATTTCATTACCAAATTTTTATCAATTTGAAGTTTAATGTTTTTCTGAACATTTGTGATGATGATATTTTAGGCACCAGCTGCTCATATGACAAAGTAGAATAACCTCATAAGTTAACCTAGTGTAACTATATATAATAGTATGGAAACTACTAATCAACTTTGCTCTTAGCAAACAATGAAGAAATCAAGAGGTATCTCATAGATAATTATAGGAAATTTCTACTGACTATTGACATTGGCAGGATTGATCAGTTGGTTAGCATGTTACCTTAAAATTTTAATATTCAAGAATTTAAGAGTCCAGGTGCAATTCCCATGATAGTACTGTCACTGGTTAGGCAACAACACCTGAAGAAAAGAGAAGAGTAATACCACTCCAACCATTGTGCATATACTAACCTGTGAACTATTGCTAACAATTGAATGTAATTGGAATGTTTAAATAAAGTTAAATTTTTCTAAAGTTACTCAATACTTAATATTATATGGTGGAAATAATCCAACATATAATTAAAGCATCAATGTTTTTATTCTAAACAACATGGACACAACTGCCTAAGTTATTATGTTCCTGAAGTACTATGGTAGCTACTTCAACACATAAATGCCTTAAATCAACCAACCAAACCCAAAAGAACATCGAAGTTTGGAATTTACAAAAGAAAAAAGAAGTATTAAAAACTATAGAAATTGATATAATCAATGCAGATATTTGTTTAATAACAAATAAAAAATATTTGTGAGCCAGCACATATTTTTAAAATTTTGAATAATCAAAAAAAAATGATACTTTGGATTCTAATTAAGTAACAAGTTTCTCAACAACTTCTGAGATAAATGTTGATTCATTTAATAAATGTGAACCAGGGCATCTTCATAAAAATGATACAATACCTTTATTAAAACAGGAAAAACTCTCTACATGTATTGCCACTCAATGCAAGCAGAGTAATCAATGGGTTCCAAAAGGCTTGTGCATAAAATCCCCAATCTAATGCCTACTCATACAATATCCCCAGGCTAGTTTCTGGCTTGTGACCTTCATCACTGCAGAACCTTGGATCTGAAAACATTGCACCTAGATCTTCTGGAATCCATTGATTACTCTGCTTGCATTGTGTGGCAATACATATAGAGAGTTTTGCCTGTTTTAATAACAGTTATAAGCAAGCATAAGAAATGGTGTTCATGTGATGTTTATTGGCTTTAAAACAATCCTACCTAATAGGATAGTGGTGGCTATGGTTATTAAAGAACCAAAGTCATGAAAATATATAAGTACTGAACTGAGTTCAGACCTATATGACTATATAGGCTAATGAGCTTGGATTGAAAATATTATAGTGTTTTCAATTTAAGACTCATAGTTTTGTAGTTAAGTAGAGATAAAAGATGGCTGCTGGAGGGTTGCATTAGATCCTAAGATCTAGGTGCAGTGCTCTCAGATCCAAGGCTCCTCACTGATGAAGGTCACAAGCCAGAAACTAATCTGGGGGATTTTGGATGAGTAGGCACTAGATGGGGATTTTATGCACAACCTCTGGCATAAATTGATTACTCTGGCTTTCATTGAGTTAAAATACATATAAAGAATTTTGCCTGTTTTAATAACAGTTATAAGCAAGCATAAGAAATGGTGATCATGTGATGTTTATTAGCTTAAAAACAATACCTTTAATGGAAAATATAAATGGTGATCATGTGATGTTTATTGGCTTAAAAACAATACCTTTAATGGAATATATATATTCCAGAACATAGAAACTGAAGTAGAATATTCAACAAAAGAAGAGAGTACTATTTTACATAAGGTAGGTATATCATGCAATTTTAATGTCACTGGAAGTTTTTCAGTATCAGAACGATACCATGATTTGCAAAAAAATGATACATTTTATAGTATTAATTAATATTTGTGTGTATAATATTGTATTCTAGATATTTTTGTGTGCGTGTGTGTTTTTTTCCTGTAATGACTAAGTAGGTTTTCAATCATGATTACTAAAAGAAAAGATATATTCTTTATATACATATATAATTAGTGGTAGTATTATTTTAATTTTATTAAAGTCAATTATGAAAATAAAAATCGGAGCTTGATAGGGAAATGAAGTCAGTAGAAAAAGTTGTACAGCTTGTTAAATGACGTGATATAGTAGTTCTCATATGGAACCTGCTGACCTTCTTAATCATAAATATGTTTTCAATTTTTTTAGAACTGTTTCAGTTCGATCAGCAGGGATTACAAACATATACACATTTAAACAATTCAACATTCTGTATATATATCCTCATATGATAATAATTACATTTTACCATAATTGCCATCGACTTAAATGTAATTTTTGTTTACATTCATTCAGCTCCTGTTATTAGTAACAGATTAATTTTAAAAATAAACAGAAATTCTTGGAGCCACTTCATATTGTCATATTGTTGGGAGATTTCAATATGTCTTTGTTTACATTTATTCAGCTCCTGTTATTAGTAACAGATTAATTTTAAAAATAAACAGAAATTCTTGGAGCCACTTCATATTCTGTCATATTGTTGGGAGATTTCAATATGTGATATGACACTTTTGTAAACAAATGATTTCATAGATTGAGTCTTTTTAATGAATGAAAAGTGTTACTTATCTAACAAATGAGTTTCATTCAGTAATGGCAGACATGTATCTTTAATCGATCTAGTGTTTTAATAACCAAAGCTGCATTGTAATAATATAACTATTAATTTTAAAAAAATTCCATGATCTCAGATTATCTACTTCAATTGTTACGTTGTAAGTAGATGTAAACATCGGATTCCGATTCACACAAGCAGTACAAGAAGAGTACTCTTGCCAAGTTGCATTACTTAATTATTATATTCTAAGATTTACATAACTCTGTACAAAATTAAAAATCTTAAATTAGATCTGATATAGACCTAAATAGATTTTGTAAATGTTTTCTCACATATGATAGATCATTCTATTTGTAATAAAACCTCTCCCCTTCAAGGTTGCTTGCTTTGGCAGATGAACTCAAAATGAATTATGAATGTGACCAATTTAAAAATTGAATGGAATAATTTGAATGCATTGAGAGAAGCATATAAGAGTACATACATGCATGACCCACAAAATATTTATCTATTAAAAAAATGTAAATTTATATCTTGGAAAGCACATATATGATCAAGAAATTTTATACAATGAGCACTACACCAACTATCAGTAATTAAGATACCCATGGCAATAAAAGTTAATAATAAAATAGTGTTGCAGCATGTTTAATCCTAATAAGCAATTTCTTGGAGACCCAGAATAAGAAATAGATTTCAAACCAAATGAAGTCATTCAAAAACTATCTATAACACTAGATTCAAATACACTTTGGAATTCATGAAATTTCTAGCTTTGTATAGATATCTATGTCAACATACAGCAAAATACTTAACAGATTTAGCAAATTTTTTATCAAAGGCATCTATCAGATAAATGATATATACCACATATCATTAGTAACTTTTATTAAAAAATAAAAAGCAATACATAAATGATCAAAATTGCACCCCATATTCACTGAGTCTACTTGTGATAAAAATGTTGAAATTAAAAGAGAAATTAGAATCATATCTCCTACCTAAATTTTTTAAAAAAAGAGAATAGACAGTTTTTCTTTTCAAAATTTGTGATAGATTCTGTAAGGAATAATAAAAAATACATTCTCTAGTAATTCATCTGGATATAAAGTCTACTTTTGATATGATTACTGTTGATTTGCTAATTGACAGTTTGGCAGATTCTGGGATACCTAAAGCACTTCTTTATTTACTTACCAATTTATTACTAAATAGGTAAATCCTTGTCATGATAAACAGCAAATTCTCTAAACCATTTAACCCTATAGATTAATTCCTTAATGATCTACAAAAAGCATACTGCTATTTACCACTTACTCTAATGCACTGTTAAAAAATTAGACAGGAATTAGCTGGGTTGCACGTGTCTGGATTAAAATAAAATATCTCATGTGTCACAGTGTTTAATGTTAAATGTATATAGTACAAAGTTCAAAATAGATTTAATATGAATAAATCATCTGCATGGTCAATTTATACAGGACAAACTATGGATATATACTTTAATGGAAAATCTAGTCCATTTCTAGGTTTTCCATTCTATTTAAGTAATTCAGAAATATGTAATAATATACAAAATAAACTTAAAAGTAAAATTGAAAACATCACCAATTCCTTATCCAGTTCATACTCATCTCTATTCAAAGACATCACTAAATTAATAAGCCAATTATAACTAGAATCAGGTATTATTCACCCATTGTAATATTCACTAAAGCTTTCACAACTGATTGTCTTCAATACACTCTAATAGAAAATAGCTGTGATTTGCACAATGTTAATATATTACTAATACAAATGACCATTAACCTACTATTCTCATGCTCAGAAATGTTTCCTCAACTCAAAAATAATGATGAAAATCACACCAATAAACAAATTCCTTCCAGTCAATGGACATTGATCAGTTTTCATATCAGAAATTACATCCACTTCTAATTTTTTTCTTTTGTTCACCTGTGAACAAATTTAAATATTGGCTATTCACAGTTACACTGAAATGTACAATTCATTTACAAAGAAAAAGAATGTTACATTACAACCCCAGCACTGGTATAATTTATATGTGATAATTGGTATATGTCTAGCATAGATTATTTATGGTTACATTAATAAGTACAATTGAGTTACAATGGAGAAAAAAAATATCACACAAAATTACAACCACTCTAATTTTTTCTTTCTCTTCTGTCATTCAGAACTAGGAATATTGCCTGAGGTCTCACATGCCTTATCAAAAGGGACTAAGGGGTATAAAATAGTGTTAGGGGTTATTTTTATGACTCTTAGGAGTTATTTTTCTGTCTCTTGTTTTGTTTCTCACTTGTTCCAGAATGTGTTAGAGTACCTTCTAGGATTATTATTATACATGAAGATGCACTTAGAGCATTATACAGAATAAAAGGGCATACTCAGATATTTTTATAAATACCCAAGGCAAAGACACTAAAGAAAATATTTATGTTAAGGTTGAAATTATTGAATAACCCTGGATTGGTATGATATTAAAACTTGGACACTAAAAAAAAGTGAGATAGTATTTCAAACTTTTTGTGACACAGATTACACTGGTCTTCCACATTTATAAATTGTCTTTTATGCTTTTGAACATGCAATGAGGGAAAGGGGGGATCAAGGTTTAATTTAATAAAGAAATCACAATATTTTGCCACTAGCATCCAAATTTTAAATTTCCTAATTAAAAGCTTGTTATTAATCTTCAGTATATTTGTATTCACCGTCCCTTAAGAGGATATGTGCATCAATAAGAAGACATTTTATCTATTAGAAGTATCATTTTTATCTTATAAAAGAGGGTCAGCAACAGATTTAATAGGATTGTGATATTGTTTTTAGGTTCATATGTTGCTTTTAATGCGTTAAAACAAGGATCTAAAGTGGCCTTGATCAGTGAATGTCTGTATCTCTTTTTCAGTTTTAATCCAACACAATTTTTAAACCTTTGTCAGTTATGAAACTTCTGACTTTAAATCTTTGTATTTATTATAAAGCTTCACATTTAATTTATTATTCTGCTAAGCAAAAAATGCTGTATGAGTCTCTTAATCAAATTATTAATAATATTATCAAAAACTCAGACATCATTCTTATTTTAGTGAATTTAGGATAAAACTTACTTATATCCATAACATATTCCTTAAGAGTATTCCATATTTCAATAACATAATTACACTCCTGATAATCTAAATTATCAACTTTTGTGTTTAATAGTGATTGAAATTTAGCATGATAATTCTCAAGAATGAACATAGATTTTTTTTTCAAACATAATTGTAATAAGACCAATGCTTAATGCAACCATTTTAACCTTGGGACATTTTTCAAAAATCTTTACTTATAAGTGCTTATGTATTACAAACTGTTATATTTTGACTCCTGCTATAATTTAATGTATTAAATGTCACTGTTTTGAACATAGATACATTCATGTTTCTTTGTAGTATTTTTTCTTCCTAAGCAAATGTTTGTGAATGTCAATCCATATGTTGTGCAAAAAATTCAGTAATAACAAATCATTTGAGTTTGTAGCACAAATATTTTTCTTTCCAACAATTTTTGGCTAAAGTCTATTATTTATCTCAACATATGCATTAAAGTCTTCAAAAAAAAAAATTATTGTAAATGGTATTACATGAATAATGCTATTCAACAAGAAATAAAAGCTTTCTTTCTGTAAATTGTTTGAATTTAATATTGAAACTTATGTGCTAATAAAAGGAGCATGGTTATCATTATACAAATCAAATTTTAACACTTATTAGTCTTTCTTTAATATGACAAGAAATTTTAAAAAAAACCAAGACAGTAAATTAGACTTTATAGCAAATCCAACATTATTCTTTTTTTACTGATTGATCTACTCTTTCTCATAAATTTGTAGTCATTTCCCTGTTTTTTTAAACTTTCTTACTCTGGAAAAATGAATTTCACTGCTGTGTCATTCTTAAATCTTTAAAAATTGTTTAGTCACCATGCTGGATTCTGTTTGAATCTTGAAGAGTTAGTATCAAATACAGTTCACACATTGCATTTAAAAAATAGCTTTATAACTCTTATCTTTATTTAGTGCTATCACTGCCTCCTGCTTTACTTCTTTTATTATCATTACTTCTCTTGCTTTATTGAGTAATCTGCCATGCATGACAACTTAGATAGACTGTGTTAGATATGACATTTTTAGGCTATGCTTTCTAGATCCCTTTTACTTCTGTGATTTCAAGATATATCACATTATCAAATTGAAGAAACTATTTCAAATATAATTCCAACCTGATTCATGAATGATTTTACTGCCTTACAAAATTATCACCCTAAAGATTGCAAGTCTACTAGATTTGTCTCGATCATTGCTTAATTCTTGAGGGTTTAAGTATGACTTAAGTAATAAGAATAACCAATTATCTATGGATTAAACAAGAAAATATAAAATTGGTCAGATACATTTAATCAAATAAAACTTGCTAGTATTAAATATCAAGAATTGGGTTTGTGATAAATGTACATAATTGATTATATAAAGGAGAGGTTGGTATAAAGACATGCTTAAAATAGTTAAAGTTATGGGCATGGTTAGCAGAACATGAATGTAATAATTAAATTTGTGTGTGTCATCTTCTCTAGAAAAGAGTATTTAAATCTATTCATGTTTATTTGTTTTATAAATATGCACTATCTGTGAGTTATATTGTGAAACATTTCAATATACAGGAGTCTACTTTGCTCATATAAGATTTGTCTACTCAGGAAATGTTAATACTGCATCATAAACATCAGCATTTATAGTAAAGAACAAAGCCAAGATATATGTAATAATACATCTGGCACTATTCTTATTTTATTAAATTCTATTTTCTTTAAGTTGTTGAGATTAACAGATAGATTCATGTATAGCAGGGGTGGCCAACTTTTGTGTTCATACGATCTACTTTTTATTTTAAAAATGTGTTGCAATCGACTTGTTGTCATAGGCGTAGTCTAAGTGAAGGGAGATGTGAAATACATACTATTTTTATATATCTGCCTAGTAAAAAATAATTATTTAACGGACCAAAAAACTCATGTCCGGATGAATTAAAGCCACATGAGTAATTTAATTAATAACAATATTTATTAATTCAAATTAGCTACATTAAATCAAGATTAAAAATATTATTTTCAATAATGATACGGCTTAGTGGACTTCACCTATCTAGAATTGAAAACAAATTTAGAACAAAAACAAAAATAAAAAAAACTTGAAAATCTTGACTTAATTTGTTTCACTTGTTACCCGACAACTCTCGTCAGATTGGTCTCGCGATCGACCAAAAATGGCTTTGCGATCGACCGGTGGATCATGATCGACTTGTTGGACACCCCTGATGTATAGAATATGTCTGTAGAGTATATAGAAATAAAAGTAATCACAATAAGTTTTTAAACAAAGAAATTCTATTTAAGCAGCTGTGAAAATTTTATTATCCTTATATATAGATTAAATAAAAATAAATAATTTCAAATATGATTAAGACATTTTTATATTGGATACCAGTTAATAATTTAAAATGAATGTAAAATTTAAGAATTTTGAAAATTAAAAATATAAATGTGCCAGTAATATGCATTTATGTAGAAATCAGATTAAATCTTATAATGAAAATTTATTAACAGTTAACATGATTTTGGAATAAGATAATTAATCTATTGTCCCACATGCCTTTAAGTAGTAGTGGACTCCTCAGTCACTTCCAGTGCTCAAACTTTACTTGAACTTCTGAATAACAAGCATTTGATTATATATATATCAATTTATTATAGTTAATGTATTAAATTTAGAACCTTTAAAATTCATTAATTTCAAAGTGATGCTATTTATTTACTATTTTCCAATTAATACTTTCATATTGCCATTAGATACTAATTTTATTTTTATTAATTGGTGTATATATATATATTGCAACAAATGCCTTGAAATTGTTCTGAGAAAAATATTTATTGATATTCAAATTTCTACAAATAAATAAAATTTCAAAGCAAATATGATTTTGAAAATGACAAAAATTAATTGGGCTATTATTATATATCAGGCTACTTTTAAAAGGATCTTTATTAAAAACCACTAAACGTCACTTGATCACATTCTTTATGCTTACACAAACTGTTGTTGTTTTAAAAAGCATTTTATAGTATAAAAAAAAACTTAGATATAAACTATGATAATTTATTTTTTTAGGAAATTGATAATTACATTATAATATGATGAATATACAGATCTAGATAAAAATTAAAAAATAGTATTTGATTTTTTTTACATTTCAGACAGAAATAATAATCAATAAAAAACTATAGACATTTTATTAATTATAAAACAACATTAACAATTTAATATAACAACAATATAAAATTTAAAAATTACAAAAATTATATTAAAAAAAAATTAAAACAAATTATAAAATTTAAAAAATTATATGTTTATAAGAGAAGTAAATAATTTGCACTTCAAAACTATTTACTATTATAAAATAATATCCTTCAGCTTAAACTTTGTAACTATTAAGACATTCCATAATATTTCTATATCAAACATATTAATAATATAGAGAACTTATATGTGATATTCTACTTCTTTTTTAAAAAGTTCTATCATTATTTATTTACTTTAAACTTGTTATAAACTTTATGTTTATTCTTAATTATAAAATAAACATATAATTATTTCAATATTAAGTATGATGTGATATTTTTTTATATTCTAATAATATACATCACAATCAGACTTTATTTTCATCATCACATTTCATACCACTCCCACATAAATCTATAATTTGATCTCTAAAAATTGGAATATAAAAACACTATTCAAATCTCTATTTAAAACACTTAATATTTTATTGTTTAATATTTAACTCTTCTTGCATTAACTAAATTCTTGACATCACTTGAGAGTCTAACTATTATTCTTTACTCAACTTTACAATTATCAAATATGATGTGGGGACCAGTGTAATAGTAGTGATTAAAAGTGAGGGGTTGATATCTTCTAGAATTATAAGAAATAATAGCATGGATATGTAACTTAAGCTACATTTTTCTCATGTTTCTCTTAATTTCTATCTTGACTTCTCTTTAAACTTTTATATATTTATGAAAAATGCTACTGTTCATATCTCACAAACATACAGACTTACTTTAATTGTATTATACTTAATATTAAATATATCCCTATCACTACAGGATTTCCTAATAAACTACTTTTTGGAACCATTAATTGTCTCAAAATATTTTGTATAAATCCTAAAAACATCACAGATAAATACCCTTACCTGCCTAGTATGCATAAATGTTTTTATAATATTTTCAATAATAAATACCAGTTATGTTTTCACACACCTCCTAACTCTAACAAATTAATTAATAATACCAAAGACTGCCTCCCACCCTCGCTGACACCTCAAGTGGTCTATAATATTGCCTGCCCTAAAAAATTTTGTAGATCATCATATTATGGTGAGACTAGGGCCTCTCTCTCCACTAGGCTATCACAATACACTTATTCTTATAATAAAGTGTTATTGGACACTGCTCATAGTTCAGTTTTTGCGCAGCACTGTGCTTCAGCTGGGCATGATTGTCAACCGGGAAATCCAGTGGTGGTATGCAGAGAGCAGCATGATCTAAAAAGAAAGATAAAAAAAGCTTTCTTTATATCTAGAGATGGCAATGCCATCAATAGAAAAGACTCTTGCTACAAAATATCCAAGAAATGGAATGCATAATTATTTCATTTGCATAAATTTGCATCACTCCAAGTCAATTTATTATATTTTGTAATACGGTTATGATTATGAGGGCTTGAACCTTGAAAGCGCTTAGCCATTTAATGAATATATATTAAAATAATATATATTTGCTTTATTTGTTTTTAGCTTTGTGTGCTTGTGCGTGTTAGCGCATTTTATATATTTTTTGATACATTTTTTCATAAAATAATATCCAAACTTCTAAAAGATTGCATACCTTGAACACCAAAAATGTTAAATAAAAACAAATGGTTTGTGATATCAACTTATAATAAGTACACTCAGTTACATATCTAAAATTTATTCAGAGATCATTTATTCATATAGTATATAATTATATACAGATTATAATAACTATATTCATATCACTTATAATTTACCATTACATGAATATAAGCATAATAAATGCCATTCATATTTATTTTATCTGAGTTTTGGTCTGCATTATGAAATACTAATATCTTATACTAAACTATAGTAAATTAAATTTACCTTAATCATATATTATTATGATTATTATTGATGATCCATTAGTTGCCATAACTTCTTGACTTATAGAATCATAATAAACAAAACCATGAAAAAATTTAATTTTTTTCTCTTTTTTATATCAAAAATTCTAAAAATATTTAAATCTTAAAACTATTACATATTAAGAATAATTATAAATACTAATATTGATTTAAAACTATATCATATTACAATAACTAAAAAAAGTTTTCTTTCATTCCTTGAATTGAATCAAAGGGGAAGTGCTAGTTTTCATAACAACCAATTGACTTGAACAGAGATGTTTTTTCTCTTTCTCCCCTTTGCAATATTTCACCATTCCTTGCAGCATGAATGCAAAAATATAAAAGTAATCCAAGGGAAATCTTACATATCAATAACAAATAAAAAGTTATTGTAATGAAAGTTCATTTTTCTTATATTATTCACAAAACAAATTCCACCAAGTAAATATATAAACATTTATTATTTAATAAAACAAATATTAAATTTTAAACATTTTCTTTCTTTCAGCATAAAACTAATCACTGCAAAATTATATAATTTTAGAAAGTTCTCCAATTCATTCACATTTAAGATGTTATTCATTCCAATAATGTTACTAGTAGACTTATAAACTTTTAGAGTTCTTCTCAAAATGATTCACATTTAGCATTTTAATAATTTTAATAATACTTGTTAGTCACATTATACAATTCTAGAGTTCTCCTCCTGGATAGTCTATAGGAATTATATTAAAACAATCATGAATTACTATTTAAGCAGAATAAGCTAATAAATCCATTTTCATTAAAAATAAAATTAATTAATCAGCACTATCTCTTTCTTCTTAAAATTATTAACATTCAGCTAAAGTCCCTCATAAATTTAAAATAGGAAATGTAAATAGCTTTTCTGAATAAAAGTCTATTTTAATTACTGCTACTTGTTAAAGTTAATAAAACATATTCTCTATGATTCATCATATGAACATGAATAAATATAAATTTCTTACATATCCTTCACATTGCTAAATAAGCAAAATGGTTTGATATTCAGCAAAGTTTTTTAAACAAAGGCATTTTTAACTTCTGAAATAGATTTTTCCAATTACCATATATCCTAGTTGGCTTGTGAAGCACACTGTTGAGGAAGATTTTATTTTTCTATTCTATGTTGAAATAAGTATCTAACTTTTTAAAAATATTTTTCATAAGTTACTGTTATTACTTTTTAAGACAAAACAATAAAACTTAAAACAAATTTAGACTTAAATTTAAAAATACAAGAAATATAGTTTTATTTCTCTGAAAATTTCTTGATTTTCTCCCCTCTTCACTTGTGCTCACCTGCATTTATAGGAATAATCTATCAATACATGATTGGTCAATTAAGTTTAGACTCTCACTAAAATTTACATATTAATTATTTCTGTCTAATCTTCTAAAATAATTTAATAATAAATGTTATTAAATAATATACTTTAAATTTTTATTTTAATACAATATTTAAATATATTCTTTAATAAAAACACTTTTTATATCAATTTAAATTTGGAAATATAAAATTCTATTATTTGTGTTACTATAATAATTATTTTAGGCACTTATAAAATTGATACAATAAAGTAAAAATGCAACATTTATTATTTAAACAAGTAATAAATCAAGTTAAGGACAAGGAAATCAAATTTAATTACTTATTACATAAATGTGCATGCACACATATCAACACACAATTCTTTCTACTTTATTTCATCATTATTTAAATAATTAAACAATAATTAAATAGAAAATTTAGATTGAACAGTTAATAGTTACAAAATATTAACTTTAATCTTTATGTCTATTGTATTAAAATTATATTATAAGCCAATAAACATCACATGGCCACCACTTCTTATGCTTGTGTATAACTGTTGTTAAAACAGGAAAAACTCACTATACGTATTGCCACACACAGCAAGCTAGAGTAATAAATGGATGCCAGAAGGCTTTAGCATAAAATTCCCATCTAGTGCCTACTCATCCAATATCCCAGACTAGTTTCTGGCTTGTGGCCTTTGTCAGTGAGGAGCCTTGGATCTGAGAGCACTGCAACCTAGATCTTAGGATCTAATGCAACCCTCCAGCATTAAGGTGTTTTCAGTTTAAGACTCATAGTTTTGTAGTTAAATGGAGATAAAAGATGGCTGCTGGAGGGTTGCATTAGATTCTAAGACCTAGGTGCAGTGCTCTCAGATCCAAGGCTCCTCACTGACGAAGGTCACAAGCCAGAAACTAGTCTGGGGATATTGGATGAGTAGGCACTAGATGGGGATTTTATGCACAAGCCTTCTGGCATCCATTGATTACTCTAGCTTGCTGTGTGTGGCAATGCATATAGTGAGTTTTGCCTGTTTTAACAAAAATTATATTATATGATTTTAATAATTATTCACTTTTATTTGACAAAAAATAATGCTTTATATTTCAATTTTATAACTTACATTAAATTATATTGTTTTAAAGTAAACTAACTGTATTTTAATATTGAAGAAATAGTGTATCTTAATCTATTCCCTAAATTAAATAATAAATTACAACTAGCTATTGTATTAAATTTAAAATTTCCATGAAAATTGACTATTATTCACATCCATAGAGTAACATAGCAAAATAGAAAGGCTGCAATATAAATAACAATTTTAGATTCTCATCACACATAATCTAATGATTTGAAAAAGCAGCTCTGATGAAAGTACTTGTTATTTTACTGAAATGTCAGCTATTTTAGCTATTATATTTTTACTACACAGAAGTACCCACAAATAATACTATGAATATATATATATATATATGTAATGGTTTTGATTTTCTGGAATCACCAAGATAATTCTAAATACTGTCAAATGACTGAAAAAATTTGCTATGAAAGATATATAATATTGCAATGCTAGTCTAGCTACCCATCAAGGTAAATATTTTTTGAACTCACAGTATGTCTTCTTATCTAAATTCATAGTAATTTCTTGTTATCTGAACAAGAAGATATTTTAGGACCATGCCATAATGGTTTTATTTACACAGTTATTTGAAATAATGTTATATTTATCTGGTATGTTGTATTTAATAGATCTCCTACATATGATGTTTCTAGGTACCCCTGGGTCTCATTTTATGCAGATTATTTTAATGTGATTTTGAAGTTATGCAATTCATGTTTCTTCTTAATATTTTTCATATTTCACTATAAATTAAGAAATTAATATTAATAACTTATTATGACTTGAAATACTTTTTTTTTTTTTTTTTCAAAAATATAACGTTATATTAGCAGTTAACATGAATATGGCCTGAAGCTGTATTTGGAATAAATAACCTACTTATACTAATGAGTAAATAATAATAACAGTTTTATACTTACATATAAAAATATCGCAATAAATATTCAACAATTTTAAAGTTTTAAAACAGATTTTGTTAGGTATAACAGAAATAAATAATGTAGATTTTTAAAATAAGTAACGAAGATTTTATTGATTTTATAAACTGAAAATAATGTTTCTAATGATAATGTATAATCTTCTTGTTTTGATTGTGATGTTATTTTTTTAATATAGAAACAAAATGTGAACATTTAAAATTTATTTTAGTAGTAAAAACCAGTTGTCAACAGAAAACCATTAACACAGCTCAAGACTGAAATTGGCACTAGTTGTGTAAATGGGATGGAGCAGAATATGGGAAAACGTAGAGTGGGGAATGGAAAATAAAGTAAGTGGCTAACAAGTTTTTCTGGATATAATTGCTGAGAGATTCTTGACTTCGTTCAAGGAGAAGCTACATCACATCACATTGACAAATCTGATTTCTTACCAGTTTACAAATGAACCACATATCTTCAAATAGCGATAATTATTAAAATACATATGAAAAAATGTCAAATTAAATACTGTAGTTAATAAAAAAGGTAAAAAAAGTTTTTATACCAATTTTTTTCAAATATTTGATATTTTTTATTAGTCATACTTTATTTCCTTATTTTTTTAATGCGAATTTTAAAGTAATTTTTCCTTGTTGCTTTGCTTTTATGCGAATTCTGAAAATTACAGATCCTATCCCCCATTTTTCAAGGTAAGTTAAGTCTATTTTTGTGCAATTTTTTTTAATGCGGGGTTTTCTGTGGAACCTATCTACCACATAAAATGAGACCCAGGTGTATTTAAATCTTAGCTGATTGACATTAGATGGAATTGTCTCATAGCTGCATTAATAATCATCTATTATATATCATTCACAGTAAATTGAATATCCAAAAAAATTACTTTAAGTTTTTAAAATTAAATTTAGTATCTAATTCAACATCTGAGAAATAAACAGTGATTATTCTTGCTCTGCAAGGTAAAACTTAATGTGATCTATTAACACTAATATTAGAAATATTAATAAAAAAATATCTACCCCTGGGAGAAATTTTTGTAGATAATTGCAAATTTTCTTCTGGATATATTTTTTATTAATTAGACAGAAATTTTTTTTTTTTAAAAAATTATATATTCATTACAATCCTAATCTTGTTGCTACTATTGTAATCAATTAAGATTAATTAATTTAATCACTACATCTTTGCCTTTATTAGTAAAATATATTATTATTAAAAATACACACACACACATATAAATATATACTTAAATTTTGAAGATTTTTACTGAACTTTTCTAATTTTTTAAAAATAGAATTCAGCTTTGACATAACCAAGCCAATCAACCAATAAAAGGCTGGACTAAAAATTAAAATGGTCTTATCTAATAATAGTATTTATTTGACTGAGTTCTATAATCAAAAAGTTCTCTCATTTTAAATAAGGAAAATAGAATCAGACATCAAATACTTAAAGCATTTGCAGAATATTTTCACAAATAAATAAACCTCTTTCATAGAATAATAATTAGAAGAATTTTATGGATTTAAGGTGTAAATATTAAAAGTTTTTAATGAAATTTTAAGTGTATTTTTTTTTAAAAAAAGAGGCCATCCATGATGTGTACAAGCAAACAAACAACTAAAACTGGACTAGCAAACTAAATCCACGTCATCTAGTTATATTATTGATTAGTAATATATATTAAGGCTATAACCTTAAGACTTTGCGCCTAAAGTGCGGCAGTATTTACCTAGGTAATGAGTAACACTTTATGGATTATTAATTACAACTTTAAATTATTGATTAGTCTAACTTTTTGTAAATTAAAAGTGGAGCCATTTTGTTTTAATTAAGGGAGATAGATCAGACATCAATATTTTATATATGAAATCTTGAATTACTACAACTTTTTAAATGTATTCACAAATAACAAATCTTCCTCATAAAAGTTATATATACTAATTCAAAGATTTTCATACATTTATAGTTTTTAATTGGTTGGCTGCTTGTTTAGCTACATCATAACTGAATTCTATTTTTTTAAAATATATGAAAAAATTCGTTGTAAGTTAAAAGATCTTCACAAAAGTTTTAAGTCTCTGAAAATCTGTTTATTATATATAATTCTTTATAAGAGAGGTTTTTTTTACCTGTGAAAATATCTGAGAAATTTTAATATTTTAAGATTTCTCACATATAAAATATTAATGCTCCAACTAACTCCTTATCTAAAATCAAAGAGTAAGCTAGTAGTGAATAATATTTATGAAGTGTAAATTTCACTATACCACTCTCATACAAGATAGGGAATAATTTCTATCCACTTTTAATGCCTTATGGAGAGATATAATCATAACATATGACCAAAGACATATAAAAAAGATCTGATTCCCAAAATGCAAATTTTGTGTGGAACCAGCCTCAACTAATTGTCCCAGACCACAATCTCTTACACATGGCTTTATCATTGTTCAGTATATATAGATAGAAAATTTCAGTAGTTTAATTGACACAAGAATTAAACTGTAGTAATAAGCTAATAGTGTTTCAGTTTTGATTTATAGGAGATCAAATAAATAAATATGCAACTAGATGATATTTCAGTTTGCTGATCCAATTTTAATTGTTTACTTGCTTAAATGACACTATATTTTTTAAATATAGATATATAATCTTTCTAAAGATTTGATTTATAAGTCTGTAAAAATCGTCTGATTATATATATAATCCTAGTGCTAATGCTAAAGTGTAATAAAAATCCGAATAAGAAATTACCCCACATGGTTAAGAAATCCAACATCAACCTTTGTGAAATAATACATATATATATATATGGACTCTAATATATTTATATATTATTTCACAGAAGGCAGCGCTGGATTTCTTAACGATGTATAGTGAATATATATATATAAAGGAAATAATATGTGGGTTTACCAATGTCTGTTTTTTTTATGTGTCATAACATCAGCTGGGAAGTGAACCTGCTAACCCAGGACAACTGCTTGTAAGGCAGCTGTGCTGACCTCTCGACCACCAACGCTTGGCATGTCTGTTTTATAGAATTAATTTAATAATATTTCGACTGGGTCATATGGATCATCAATTAGATAATGAATATAACAATAGAATACAGAAACAGAAAATTTTAGACATAAAAAGATGGGGATAAAATAATAAAAAAAGGAGATAAAATTATTTAGATTAATGGGTTTTAAAAATTCTTTAAAATGGAAGTAGTTTAAATGTATCATCATGCTTATTGATACAATTTGATCTTTTAAGGATCTCAATGGCTTTTCTGATTTTATATTGATGAGGGGGTCTTGCCTCTGGATAGGATCCTCATGTTTGAAAAATCTATATTAAACCAGTATTTTTAGCTTGAAGAGATTAGTAGAGATGATGATGAGTACTGCTTAACTGCATTAGTGTCTTCATCTTTCCTACTGATGAAACAATTATTCACAGCCCCATAAGAGGCTCCACAAATTTGATATGAAATTTTATAAACTCTATGGACCTCAAAAATGATTAATTTTTCTAGACGTGGACAGAATGTTATCAATTTTTTTTAGCAACATTCTGTCCAAGTCTAAGCACTTAAATCTTGAGGCTATCAAATTTATAAATTTCTTGGGAAGATTGTAAAGCCTTATGTGGTTTTAAACAATCACTGTATCAGTGATAAGGGAGATGAGCATACTAATACAGTTAAGCAGCACTCACAAGCAGCAGCATTTTTTCTCATGCTGTGGTAATGGGTTTATTGTAGATTTTGTAAACAACTAAAATTCAATTCACATGTGACATTCTCCAACAATATAAAATCAGAAAAATCAGTGGAATCCTTAATGGCCCAGATTCTAACAAGAAACATGATGATACATGTAAAACAGAATTTTTAAAACTATTAATCTGAAAAGCTTCTGATTGTTTGTTTCTATTATTTAACCTGACTCCAAAACCCTAACATTTTCTAATTCTATCTTCTATTAGTTGAACCTTAAATATTGTTATATATCAAAGCTTACAGCATCTTAACAATTATTTTATTATGACATTTATTACTCAGTTGATGACTGGTGTCAGCCACCCCAAATATTAATCCATTATTATTATGAATCATACACAAAAAAACTTGATAATATTTCATTTATATTTATAAGCTGTGAGAATCTTCATCCTAAGATATATATATATATATGTGTGTAATAGTAGATTGAACCTTTGCCATTATTATCTTGTGTCTAGAAAAATTGAGTATTCATTTATAATTTATCTTTAAAGCGCATGTGCATTAGCTTAATCGCTAATATTACTATTACATAAAAAACATAGCACTATATAAAATAATATCTCATTATAAATATTATTGAAACATGACAATAGGGTAAATTTTATTTCTATTTTCTGTTACAGTGTTTTAACTTATGCATATATATATATATATCAATACAAATGCTAAATATAATGGCAATTAACTATTATATTCGATCTTTCAATCTGCAGAAGTACTTTTGGTTAATTCCTTAACCATTGTCAACTGACATTAAATTGAAAAAACATAACAGAAGCAAATGGCATCAACTCAAATCCCATGAATCCCAAATTTTAATGTTAGCAGCTTGTCTATTACCTATATTCATTTTATTTCTATTTATTAAAATTGCCTCTTTAACTTTTTTTTATTGTGGTTTCTCTCTTTGTGAAGAGTCTTAACACTTTTAATATCAAAACTTAAATTTATATTTACACATCCTTTCATGATCCAAGAAAACTGAAGAAGTCAGTAATCATTATTATTTTTAATTTTTACACACTTTTATAACAATTATCCATCTTTAATGTTTTTTCAATACTGCATCTTGATTCACCTATATATGATAACAAACATCCATTCAAATTTGATAAACAACATTACTTTTCTGCTTGACAAGTATGACATTTTTAGAATTTTTCACTAACTTATTCACATTATTTGTAACACAAAATGAAAATTAAAAACATCCTTATATATATTCTTAAAAAATTTCACTTGAGGATTTAAAATATATGGAATAGATAACTATTTTTTTATTATTTATCTTCAACTCTTTTAAAGTATTATAATTTATTTTAAACTGACATAAAGTATTGTTCATCTGTTCAATCTTATAACCAACTTCGAGCAATTCCTTGGCAAATATCTCAATATGTTTTAATTTATCACACTGTTAATAACATAAATTTTTATTATGAAACAAAAATATCTACAACTTGCCATCTTATGCATAATTTATACTTTTGATTTACAATTTATATATTCCCTTTTTTGTAATGGTTTGATTGTTAATTTATAACTTAACATACTATGATCTCTTGTAATAAATAAATCCAAATACTTAATACTTTTGTCCTGTTCTTTTTCAGTAGTCCATTTCAAGCAATGGTATTTCCACAAACAAAAACATCATCCCCATATTTTTTGTAAATTTTAATATTTTTAAAAGTACACATATCTAAAATACTATTTTCATAAGTAGATAAAACAAAATGCTAATCTTGTGCAACAACAAGCAAACTGATAAGCCAATGTTTAGATACTTTATAATATCCACTTTTAAAAGAAACAATAATGTTATTATCAAAATTTTTTAAAGAATCAATAACAAATTTCCCTTTACTTTTTAATGCACGTTCAATTATATTATTGGAATTCACTCTATCAATAGAACCATATATTTCTGTCATATCTAATGATGCAATAACATCACTCTCATCAATTACTATATTTTTAATTCTATCAACAAAATCAAAAGATAAAACAATAGTATTTTCCCCAAATCCTAAAATCTCTTGTAACAGTTTACCAATATATTTAGAAGTCTAATATATAAATGAATAACAAAAATCAATCATAATTCACAAAGAATTACCTTCTTTAGGTAATTTTACATTTGCAGAAATATGAGGACATATAGCACAGGAAGATCTTATAGTACACATTATTATTTATGGTTTTCTTCTTAGCTTTTTAAAAAATATTGTTAATAAATCTTATACTCTTCAATCAAAAAGAAACCAAATGTATTTATTTGCACTTTAACTTTTTTAATATACTGACATTTCAGCATTAAACACAATTATAGACCTTTATTTTCTTTCAGACAAATAATATTAGCAATTTTAAAGTTCTATTTAAATCCCAAAATCATTAGTTCCCATTAATTTTCATATGGAATGACATTAAATTTATGACAATTAATTTTCTTTATAATTTCATCAGCAATATAACTATCACCAGCAATCATTTCAAATGAATTTTGAACAGATCAATTAGTTTCAAATTATAATAATCCTAAGGACTACCAATATATCGAGCTCAATGTCTTAAACACATTTCTGAAGCAAATGTATTTTTTCATCTGACAAATTTCTATCACTATAAGCTTGTAGATACTGCTTATTAAATAAAAAATCAATTTTCTTTTCAAATTTATTATGCAATTTAAGTTCAAGTAATTTAAATCCATTTCACAAACAATTTTATATTCATCCTAAGCACACCATTTATTTAAAATTATTAAATGTGCAATTGCTTTCAAATACCTCTCAATATTAAAAAGTTACTTTTTACATTTCTTAACCACATCATTTAAAATACATTTTGGTACTAAATTTATAAAACTGTTCAATTTTACATTGCAACAATTAGCAAATACGTGATAAACTTTACAATCCTTAAAAAAATGAAATTTGCTTTTAAGCATAATAACTTTTTTGCATTTCTTCCACTACTTCTTAATGATCCAATGTTTCTTAATGTCAGTTACATCCATTATATTAAAAAAATAGTAATACAAATAAAATATCCATTAATTAAAACTATTGTGATAACAATAAAAATAATGAAAATTAACTATTGTATACAGTCTTTCAGTCTGCATAAGTACTTTTGGTTAATTCCTTAACTATCCTCAACTGTTGTTAAATTCAAAAAACATAATGGAAAAAAATGTCATCAACTCAAATTCCAAGAATCCTGAATTTTAATGTTAGCAACTTCTCTATTAATTATATTTCATTTTATTTCTATTTATTAAAATTGTCTTCTTAATTTTTCTTTTATTATGGTTTCTCTCTTTGTAAAATATCTTAACACTTTCAAGATCAAACATAAATTTATATTTACATGTCCTTTCATGATCCAGGAGAACTTAAGCAGTCATTAAATCATCATTATTTTTACTTTTCACAAGTTTGTGTAACAATTCAAGCTCTTTTAATCTTTTCTCACTACTACACTTTGATTCACCTATATGTGATAACAAACATCCACAAAAATGTTTATACACAAAATTTTTTTCTTGCCAGATAAGATACTTTTAAAATTATTAACTAACTTATTAATCCTTTGTGAATTGATTGATTTTTCTGGTTATTTTATATATCAGATTTATAAATATATTGGTAAGCTGTTATAAGAGATTTTAGGATTTAGGGGAAATGCTATTGCTTTATCTTTTGATTTTGTAGATAGAATTCAAAATATAGTGATTGATAAGAGTGATGTTATTGTATCATTAGATGCAAGAGAAATGCATGTTTTTATTGATAGAGTGAATTCCAATAATATAATTGAACTTGCATTAAAAAGTAAAGGGGTTTGTAAATATGTTATGAAATTTGTTATTGTTTCTTTAAAAAAATTTGATGATAATATTGTGGCTTCTTTTGAAGATGGATATTTAAAAATGTCTAAAGATTGGCCTATGGATCTGCCTGTTGTTACACAAGTTTGAAATTTTGTTTTGTCTTGATATGAGAGTAGTATTTTAGATATGTGTATTTTTGAAGATATTAAAATTTATGAAAGGTATTTAGATGATATTTTTGTTTGTGTAAGTACCAGTACTATACATTTGCTTATAAACAAGTTAAATAATTTGAATGGCTTGAAATAGACCATTGAAGAAGAACAGAACAAAAATATTAAGTATCTGAATTTCTTTATTACAAGAAATAATACTATGAAGTATTAAATTTCATTGTAGAGTGTAATTTAAGAAGTATATGGTATATTATAGTATAAATAATACTATGTTAAGTTATAAATTAATAATCAACCCATTGAAATAAAGAGGATATATAAATTGTACATCAAAAGTACCAATTATGCATAAGATGGCAAGTTTTAGATCTTTTTTGTTTCATAATAAAAAATTATGTCATTACCAGTATGATAAATTAAAAAATATTGAGATATTTGGCAAGAAATTTCTTGAGGTTGGTTATAAGATTGAAAAGATTAACAATATTTTATGTCAATTTAAAGTTATAATAATTTAAAGAAGTTGAAGATTGATAATACAAAATGGATATCTATTTCATATATTTCCAATGCCCAAATGAATTTTTTTAATGATATATATATATATAAGTATTTAAAAATGCCCAAATGAATTTTTTTAATGATATATATATATATAAGGATGTGTTTAATGTTTCATTTTGTGTTACTAATAATGTTAATAAGTTAGTGAATAATTCTAAAAGTGTGATACATATCAAACAAAAAAGTAATGTTGTGCATCAAATTTTTTATGGATGTATGTTATCCTATATAGGTGAATCTAGATGCAGTATTGAAAAAAGATTAAAGGAGTATGAATTGTTATACAAATGTGAAAAGTAAAAATAATAATGATTTAATGACTGCTTCAGTTTTCTTGGATCATGAAAGAACATGTAAATATAAATTTAAATTTGTTATTGAAAGTGGTAAGATTCTTCGTGAAGAGAGAAACCATAATAAAAGAAAAATTAAGAAGGCAATTTTAATAAATAGAAATAAAGTGAATATAATTACTAGACAAGCTGCTAATGTTAAAATTCAGGATTCATGAGATTTGAATTGTTTGCTTCCATTACATTTTTTGAATTTAATTGCAATTGAGGAGGGTTAAGGAATTAACCAAAATTACTTCTGCAGATTCAAATGAAAGACTGTATATAATAGTTAATTATTGTTATAGTTATTATTTTTATGGTTATTACAATAGTTTTTAATTAATGGACATTTTATTTGTATTATGTAACATATAAATAATATATGTAATGGTAATAACTGTTACATACAGCCTTTCAATCTGCAGAAATACTTCTGGTTGATTCCTTAACTCTCCTCAATTACTGTTATATATATATATAGAGAGAGAGTTATGTATCTCATGGCATACACCCACAGGGTAGTGTGTGCACATACATATAAAGTTGAAAGAAAAGTAGAAATAAGCATAAACAAAAGTTTTTTGTAGATATTTTTATATTGCACTGGAATAACAGTTAAGGATTAAATAATTTTGAATTTAAATAATATACTATAAATTAAACATTTTACAAAAGGTCTGGGATTTTATTAATTCTGAATTTGAAATTACAGGCAATTATAAAATTCCATTATCTATTTGGATTAAAGAATTTTTTAAAAAATTAAACCTTGTATAACATATTGTGATAAACATCCTACAAAGTTGTTTTTCAAAGGATTAACATGAATTTAAAAGTGTCATTAATGTTTTTCAATCAAGGTAAGGAAAACTTGGTTTTAGTTATTGTGTTTTTTCCATCCTGACTATAAAAAGATTGGAAAAGAGATTAGAGGAGAGTTATTAGAATTTTATATATTATGACAAGATTATTATTAATTTTAAAAGTTTTTAAGAAAGTTTTTTTTTAAAGCTTAAATGATCTATTATTGGTATTTTAGATTTTTTACTAATGTAAGACAAATAAGTATTGTTTTTTTATTTATTTATTTTGTGTGTATAATATTTTTTTAAAGGTACTTTTTTGTTGTGGCTGTTTTATCCAATTTTTCCTCAATAATTTTTAAATATTTTTTTTTATTTTTTTTAAAAAGTGCTAATTTAGTTCTGTTCTATTAAGTTTATTTATTTTGTGAATTTGAACTGTAATTCAATTTTTTATAATTAAATTAGAGCTTATGTTTATATAATGCAACCATTTCCCCTCAATTATATGAAATTTTGTAAAAAAAAAAAAAAAAAAAACTGCAATACTTAATGTATTTATTATCTCCATATAGTATAATAATCTTCTACTGTTTATAATTATTTTAATAATAAATGAATAAAAGAAAATCATTTTCAAGTTTGAAATTTAAGTGTGCATTTTACATTTTGCTCCTAGTGATTGAGTTAGTAACTAATTAATGGGTTGTCAGCGATGAAATTTTATGAAACCAATTTTTATTAAATTCTGAATATATAAATATAATGACAATTAATATTTTTTATATACAGGATATATAAAGTCACATGATAATTACCAATTGTTATTAATTAATAGTACTTGTTATCACTTGACTTTACATATTTTAGTATTAAAATATTATTTTTTATTACATATATGATGGTTATCTATTTATGTATGGAGTTTATAGTGAATGAAATAACTCTATTCTGCAATCTTAAATATCAACTATTTCAAAATCAATTTACATTAAAATATATAGATTGATTTGAGATAATTTTTCTGTTATGAGATAGAGTGGAGAGTGGTGGGTCGTGTGAAAGTCTGTGCTCATATACCCTATATAATACATATATAGACACAGGTATATAATAAGCCTGTGTTTCAGTTATTACATTGTAGAGATGTCTGCCCATCCCTTGTATATATATAGAAATGAATTATGTCCTGTACATGAGGGGTCAGATTGGCCTTAGGTCAACATGGGTGTGACAAGAATATCAGCCTCAGGGCAGTCTTTGAGCATTCCATCATCAGATTTTCAATTGGATGGGTGGTTGAAGGGTTGAAATGTGGAGTAGATTGAAACCTTTCCATTAAAGTATGAAGATTGGCTATCTTAATATATATATATGAGCACTTATAGCATATATGTGAAGAGATGGTAATCTGGACCAACTGATGATTGCTGGTTTAGCATGAAATACGTATATTGGTGATCATTTATTTTTTCGACATATATGTGTTCAAGTGTATCAGTGTTATGAGATAGAGTGGAGAGTAGTGGGTCCTGTGAAATTCTGTGCTTATATACCCTATATATTACATATATAGACACAGGTATATAATAAACCTATGTTTTAGTTATATATTCATAGTATTATTTATCCGTGAGAATAATAGAATTAACATATGTATATATTTACTTTATCATATTATTCAAAGATAAACTATAATTTAACTGTAATAATATTAAAGATGAAGGTGGAATCAATGACGGCAATAAACTACAGTTTGAGAAATATTTATAATTTCAATTTTTTTTAGTAGAAATATGACGTTTCAAATGTTATACGCTTTATAAAAAAGATACAAGTATGTTATATAATTTTCACAATGTTTAATTTACTCAATATTTTATAAAATTCAGTAATTGCTTAACTTGGGACCTGCCTATTACGACATCTCCACAACAACAGACAACACTCCACCCTTCCCAATATTTGGCCCCTACTTAGTGTGCTTTTTATCTATGCACATATATAAGTAAATATATCTACGCATATACTTATGTGCATAAGCACAAATATATGTCTTTTTTTGCAACTAATTTTTATCGTAGAAAAAATAAAATTTAAATCATTATTATAAATAATCTATTTATTTAGCGCTTGACTACGTATGTCATTATTTATAATTAGTTTCTTCAGGTAATCAGTATTCTTAGGTAAATGGTGACTCATTGTTTCATTTTAATATAGTTAACTCAAGTTTTCAGTACAACTTTTCATCATTTTTTCACTTTTTTTTAGTTAAATATAATTAAAAAAAGTATATGAAAGAAGTGCAAGAACACACATTTATGCCTTCTAGCTAAATAATATTAAATAGTAAAAATTTCTAAACTAAGCTGACGTTATATTATTTATGCCATAAAAACAGTATAGAAATATTTAAAACATTCTTTATTCTTTAGATGCAATAATATCCCCCCTCCCCCTCACGCACTTGAAACTTTATGACATGAGAACCAAATAAAATTTAGTCGTCAGTTATTAACCATATCTGTAATAGCAATTATATATGTTCTTGGTTTCAATTTGAATAATAAAAAATCAGAAAAAATTATAGTGAATAATAATACTGAAATATATTAAATCATATGTTTGATACTTCATCTTTTTTACAAATTTAAAGGAACTGGTTTTTATAATCAAGGATGCCAGATTGACTGTGTAATCAAAGCTTGCTCTGACCAGTTTTTGAATATTTGATCTTTACTCAGGAAGAAAGTATTGTTAATACAAAGCTATGCATAAACGACTTATTCATGTTAACAATCTAAAATATTTATACAATTGATAGTTTTAAAGGCTGCCCACAAACATGTTAAACTATATACAGATCTGTAATCTATTAGATCATAATTTCGTAGTGATATGGAAAGTAGAG
This sequence comes from Epiperipatus broadwayi, assembly GCA_028023455.1. Classification (NCBI taxonomy): domain Eukaryota; kingdom Metazoa; phylum Onychophora; class Udeonychophora; order Euonychophora; family Peripatidae; genus Epiperipatus; species Epiperipatus broadwayi. The sequence continues at coordinate 54,483 of JAQFVV010000882.1, read as the reverse complement.
CTGGCAAAATTTAATTACCAAAGGTTCTATATTTATTGTCAATTGCTTTTTAGCTTTGTTTATAATAGAATGCTGATAACTTAGCCTATTATGTAATTGTGTTACCATATTTTAAAGGAAGCACTTAATGTAGGCATATACAAACTGAAAAATAATTTTAAAAATTTCCTAACTGGCTTAGAAATCTTTCTTAATTATCTAGACATATGTTTTACATCATTCAAGCATACAACACTAGTTTCTTGCAGTATATTCTCTTCATCAAAAACAGATAAAATAAATGATGTACTTTAATTCTTTAAGCAGATTAAGTACTAACATTTGATCATAATTAGTGTCAGTGCTTGACATCTTCTTAATATATTCTACTCTAGCAACTCAATTGCAGAGATAAATTGTAAATAATTGGTCAAAAGTTTAATAACAAATAAATAAGCTAAATGTTAGCATCTGAGTTGTTACTATTTACTATTAAGAGCTACATTTAAATGTAAAATTCGTATTCATTAATTCACTACATCAAAGCAGTAGACAATTATTTATTATTTGATAAAATTGATATCCAGTTCATATTTAATATTAACTTAATGAAATTGCAATTTTTATAATTAAACAAATAAGTGAAAATTAACACAAATAAATCCATATATTAATTTTTATATGCACCTATAAACTTACTCTTTATAAAGTGGTAGCATAACTGACTACAAATTCTACTTGAATCTTGAATTACAATCACACATAATCTTTTTTATTAATAGCTAGATCTACATCCAATGATAAATAATAAATAGGTATTCAGCTATTCTTCATACAAGAGAGTAAAATAAGAATATAAAAACACTCAAACTCTCATAACCCAACAATTGGAAAAGCTGATGAATAATGCCTTTTTCTTAACTGTTTCTCTATGAGCAATTGTTAGAGAATTCTTTGTTCAAAAGTACAATATTTAAAAGCTCTTCTATTTTTATATATATATTCTTTTGTAAATGAAAAATAATATAAAAAACTTACATCTTTTTCTTAAGGAAGCAATTATTCAATTGCATTTATACATACATAAGTTAAACAGAATTAAGAAATTAATTAAGAATTAAGAGACTGAAGTGAAGTAGGGCTGGACATATTAATAGAAGAGATGAAATGGCCAGTTAAAATCTTAAACTGGATTCCAAAAGATTATAAAAGATCTAAAAAGAGACTACATGTGAGATAGATGGATTAAATAAAGAAGTGCACTGAGGTGATGAGAAGCAGATAGCTTAGAGATCAGAGAAGATGATTTAACTTAAAGAGACCATCCTGCAATATATCAAAAATGGTTGAAAATAATGATAATGATAATGAAGTTAAGCTGGTTTATTTATATAATAAGTGAAATACTTTTAGGTACATGATCATTATTGATGTGTAATTAGACTTCTTTTTAATGTTATGTTAATCTAAGTTTGATATTGTATTAGGATTGAAATCTCAAAAAAAAATGAAACGTATAATTAATTATCATTGATCCTCATTATATCTTGGGCTCTTCAATGATGATGGATAGAAACTATTCTGTATTTTTGTTTAATTATTTATAGATGGTTTGAGAATAGAATGATATAGAGAAAGTATTAATAGTAATGTATATTTCTCTCTTCTCAGTTGTTAAATTATGATTGATATTCATAGCATATAACATTTATAAAAATATTATATTTTTATTTATTAAAATTGATTTTTTATTATTATAAATAAAAAATTAAAATATATATTTTTCATTGTGTATAAGTAAATCAAAGCAGAAACTAGAAAGGTATTTCATAGTTGGGCTTCCAAAAATACCAAGTCATCATTATTTTGTCCTGTGTGAATCACTTTAGTCTACAATTATCAAATAATTTATATAAGATGTAATATTTTAGCCCATTTCCATCATTTATGAGTGAATGTTGAATTTTAAACTTTATTTAAACTTTCCAAATACAAACAACTTGTTAGTAATAACACACAAGTTGTTTGTATTTGGAAAGTTTAAATAAAGTTTAAAATTTTCTATACATTCAACATTCACTCATAAATGATGGAAATAGTCCAACATATCACATCTTATAATACAAACCTTCAGACAAAAAAGTTATATAATATGTTTTAAAGCAAAAATAAAATTTAATTACATTATCATGGTGAGTATGTTACAAATAAGATTATTGATATTTTTATTTGCTAATAACTTTTGATAATTGACTAACATTGTTAATACATATTCCAACAGAAACAACAATTTTTACAATATTTGAGTGTTTTATTTATTTATTTACTGAAAATTAATGAAATTAATATAAATTTAAAAAAAAATATTTAACATCATTAATGATATTTATTTCATATATTTAATTGGATAACTATAATATTTATAAAATCCCAGTAAGTCAAATTTATTAAAATAAATATCAAGTAAATTTTAACTACTATTGTTTACCATGTAAGTATGTAACAACACAAAAATTTAATTGTAAACTTATAAAAAATTATTTGTATCATCTGAAAACTGCTATAATAAATTAAAATTCAGATATGAATGGATAATCACATATTATTTGCCTGCATTTGAGGTGTAGATCTGGTCTTGATGAACATAATTATTTTATATGACTTGCCATGCTATTATATGGGATTCAGATCTAAGCTAGATGGGCATATATTTTTATCTGCTTTTTATGCCATAACTTGAAATTTAGATCTGATACAAATGAATATATATTTTTATCTGCCCACTATGTTGCATCTCATAATTTAGAGAACCAGACAAATCTGTTTTAATCTATTTGTCATGCTACATATATATTAACTGCTTTTCATGCCACAACTTGAACTTCAAACCTGATATAGATTAACATAGTTTTAGATGTTTATGAGATCTCACAGTAATAAGTTCAGATTTGATTGAGATAAACATATCTTTTTGTCTTCCTTCTATGTGATGACCTAGAGTTTAGATTTGGGTCATATAAACATTGGACATTTTATCTTGTTATATGTAGGGATATATTTTTTAGAATACAAGCTCATAGATAATTCATAGTCATTCCTTTTATATTTGATATTTAATTTGATGTTATATTGAGTTAATGATAATGCTGATATCCACCAGTGCAATTTCTTCATACTATTACAAATGGCAACCAAAATTGGGCTCAATAATGAGCACATACTGGTGTCCATCACTACAAAATTGCCACTCAATTTATCTAATATAACCACATGTGAGAAGGAAATATGCAAAATTAATATTACAAAAATTACTGTGAAATATGTGACATCAGTATTGATTATAAATTATAAAATAGTGGTTAATGTACATTTAAGAAGGTCATATTTAGAGTTGAATAGAAAATATAGATTTTGGGGATTGAATTTGATTTTTGGCTGGTAGAATTTTTTACCAATATTTCAGTTTTGATGATGAATGGAGGACTTTGTCATTATCTTGACGATACAATGTTTTCATGCAAAAGCAAGGAGTGTTCTATCTCAGGCATTACTGCAACTCACTTTCTGATATCCTATCACTTATCATGGTGCAATTAATGCAGTCTTTCCATGATTACAGCCTCTAAGTCTCCAACAAAAGGAGCAAGGCATAGTTCTATATTTTCCAGCTAAGAAGACACAAAGGAGCTGTGCACATATTTTTATTTTCTAGCCCCTAAAACTCAAAGAAAAGGGATTTGAAAGATGTTTGCATTTTTATTTTATATCAAGGGTTGTGGTAACTTAGTGTCTGTATTGAGATAGCTTGCTTGATGTTCTTGGTATATTATGTACTTATAGTTCAATGGCTGAATTTTTTTATCTATCACAGAATTTCAGGTCACTATTCATTCTGTTAGCTGTGAGATGCATGTGAAATTACCTACAAAATTTATAGATACATAGTTTGAAGTATAAACTTTATTTTGATTATACACATATTGTAACAGTCAAATTTGTACACTCCTGCAAGAAAATTCAGAGTCCAGGCAAAGTACACTAAAGCTGACCAAAGTAAGGTGGTGAGACTCTAATCTGACCAAACTTTAAGTCATTGGGTAGTACTTCATGATTTAACACCTTATAAGTGACATTTCTGAGGTCATACTCAGTCTCAATTTAATCTGCATAAGTTGGCTTAGAACAGGGAGAAACATGAGACTCAAGGGATATCCATCAATTTAATTCAATGGGTGGAACAGACCGCTTAATGTACTAATTACTTTAACTAAAACAATGTAGTTCAACATATAAATTATTAAGAAATTGGAATAAGATAATGAGAATTGGATTGAACTAGAACTACAAGCAAGAAAGATATGAAACAAATTTGTATTTTAAACATGTTTATTAAAACAATAACAAAACAACATAAAATAAAGTAACAAAATGGCAAGGATTATATAGCATTAAATATGTAAGATAAACATACACAGGCTTTTACATAAGAGGTGAGACTATTATCAGTAAGGTGGTCTCTTCTTAATATATTAAAATAAATGTATATGCAGTTAATAAATCATGTCTATAATCATGTAATATACCCATCTGATTGCTCATGGTTAAATGATGAATACGTATAGTTCTAAGATAGCTGCTATATATATTAATAGTGTGAGCACATAAATAAGCTCAAGATAATGCAGATTCAAACTTGTAACCAAGATTTGAGTTTCAGTCTAATGCTGAATAATTAACTAATAAGGAGGGAAAAAACTGGTTACTTTTAGATATGCATATATATATATTATAACGTTTTTCGTTTTACTAGGCCACTATACGCCTCAAATTTATATTTGAGCGTGAGTTGATTAAGCTGTATCAAAAGAAAAAAGAAAGTTGTATTTCTATTCTCAACACAGCTATTTTTCCTGATCAACTTCGGCCTAGAATTATTACCGAGTACAATCGTGAGCAGAACCAGTTTTTAATTTCTACTTGAGGGCGCCAGAGTCGTTAGACCCACTGGGACTGCATCAAACATATTGTAACTCGTAAACTAAACAGAAAAAAAAGTGCTTTTAAACTAATCGGTATTGCGTCTTACCGTAACGAGAATTATTTTTTAAAGATTATTATTCCTGGGCTTATTCAAACATATTGGCAACGGTAAATTACATTTTTAAATCTTATTAAACTACTAATAGATTTAATAATAAAAAAATAATAACTACTATTAATAACGCACAATGAAAAGGTTGATAAAAGTATAATCTCCTTTATTCTAACAAACTAAAATATTTATAAGTTAAATTACGAATTAACTAAACTGGAAAGTACACACATGCTAATCCAGATAATGAATCGATTAACAAAAACAGTTAGATTAAATAATGAACGCAATTTAATAATGTTCCAAGATCTTGTATAAAATTCTTTATAAGAAAGTCCCTTGAATGTGAAAGTAAAGTCTATATCAGGATGGTAGTCTAAGCTTAGATAAATAATTGTTTGCAAACTTTTAAGTCACTATCAGGAAAATTTATTCTTAACTTACCGGTAAGTTCATGTAGGTTTATGGGATCCCAGATCATGAGAATTTCCATTGGTCTCTCCTGCCGGCGTCTTCCATTATTGTTCCGTTCTATAGCTGGAGAAAAGGCACGGTTGTAGTGACCCTTTTATTGCAAAAAGCGGTCTTCACAAGTCCCGTTTCCATGCTTGCATGACAGCTTGGTACAGCAAGGGGCATACCCATGTAGAAGTATATTTCTTGCCACAGGTTATGCTCGTGGAAACCTCCAACTTTCAGAGATGTAACTAGAAGTTAAAGAGAAGACCCAGATTGAAGTTGTCATCTCCTTTTTATATCGCGTTCCATTTTTGGAACTTCTGCGCACTCTTTTGTCTTTTTATCAGCGTATAAGATAATAATCTTATACACTCTCTCTTAAATTTAAGTTACAAAGTTCTCTTTTTTTTTAGCATTATTCTTCCATCTTTAATTAGCTAAAATATTTTTCTTTTAGCTTATACTTTTGGAATTCTTTTAATTTATCTGGATTAGTAATCTGTATGTCATTTATTCTTTCCAATTAGATAAAAAAAAAATAAGAATGACAATTTTAACCTTCATTGCACATTTTAACAAAAATTATACTAATCAAAAAAAAATCTAAATTTACTTTTTTAGCTTTTACCAAATGCCAATATATTTGTAACGTATATAAATAAACGTTACAATATATATATATATATATAAATACTATGATACTATATAAAATACTAAAGAATAAGTTTGCAGTGTGAGTGAGTAATTATTCAGGAGCTTCAGCATCAAATGCTCAGTGCTCTAAGACCAGACAGTTTGCTTCTATTTATATAAGAACAGATAAGTTCAGGCATGGATAGGCTTTATGAAAATGATCTGGACCCTTGTGTTCCAGTAGCCATAACCAAACTAAAGAATGGGTTGGTGTGCCACTCTGAACCCATTTGAAATGTGCAGCAAAATGTAAACACATGAACACATTATTTATAAAGACACACTTGCAAATGCACACACAAAAGACCAAGAGCCTGCCAAACTAACACAACCCAGTTCTTAAACTAGCATTATAATTATGCTGACCATAGGGCTTAAATTAAATCTTAACCTAAGTTAAAATACTGAATCTGCATATATATATATATATATATATAATCACAATTAAGGAGGGAAAGCATATTTGATGACCATTAATAAACATTAACAAATATACTTTAATATCATCTCTAGATAGTGTATCACTTGTAATTAATAGATATCAAAAGTTATAAATTTTATGGCTGACTAAGTAAATACTCATAAAATGTAATGCAATTTATAACATATATAGATTCATGATAATAATGAGTGCATAGTAATCGATTATGGCTGACTAAGTAAATACTCATAAAATGTAATGCAATTTATACCATATATAGATTCATGATAATAATGAGTGCATAGTGATCAATTATTATCTATCAATATATTATTTCAAAATACAGCAATTTAATATGCTGAGCAGCATTCATAAAATATTTAAAGTGAAGATTTTAATTATCTTCAGTGAAAGTTAGTTAATAATTATTATTTGCTGTTTTGAAAGATAGACATATTACAACATATATATATTAAATTTAAACAAAATAGCTAAAACAATAAATCTAAGCATGACCACAGTTTTGAGAAATTTAAGATATAACTGATTGCAGTTATATATAGATTATTAAAAAAATAAGTCTTTTACTTTATACAGGTGAATTCAGGCAAGTTTAGGTTAATTTATAAACAATTTAATTTAACAGATTTTAAGAAATAAGATTGATAATAAATTATTTTATATTATACAGAGGAACTCAGGCAAGTTTAACGTAGTTTTACTTTATAATATATTTTATTCAACAGAGTTTTAAGCGATAGTATAGAACAGGGGTCCCCAACCTTTTTGAACTGAAGAGCACATTGTATAATACCAGCCAGGTGGAGGGCACCATTTATTTTTTCAATGTAAATTTATAGTTGGATATTGTTAATAATACACATAATGTACAAAAAAATATAAATAATAATTTATAAAAAATTTTAAAAATTAAATTTACTTGTATCAGATAAATAATTTTTTATCATGTTTGGATAGTGGCGGGCACATGTAAAATAGTCTGCGGGCCATGGTGCCCACAGGCATAGGGTTGGGACCCTTGGTATAGAACATTCATTACAGTAAATAAGCAAGCTTAATATTACAGATTTAAAGATTAAATTACAGAGCTTTGCAGTCTTTGAAATGAATATTAGCAGTCTTTTTGGTGGTAGCTTGTGATGCAGGCACATCAGACAGTGGTGTAGTGGCATTTCCTCAAGATAGGTAGCTTATGATGTCTTCTTCTTATGGTAGGATTCTGGGCATGTATGGGGTAAATAAGAATCACCATCTTCAGCTAGAATAAGATAGAAAACCTAACTTTTGCCTAACCAGATGTATTACAGTCAAATCTGGCATGGATTCTGGTAGGCAATGTTTCACATAAAACAATAGGCAATGCTTGCAGCAAGAAATCAGGCCTATTTATATAATTCAAGTTTTAGACTGCCATATTATCAACAAGACTATTTACTTCATGAGAATCACTTAGCACCTCTTTGAAATATTACAACTCAATACATCTTAAATTTTCCTTTCATTTTTTTAATAGAACATTTTTCTTTGACCTTTTAAATTCCTAATAACTTTAACCCTTAAACCGCTAATTATATTATTGGTTGTATGAGGTAAAAATCAAATCTTTTAATTGGCCAACTCACAAACTGAAGACAAAGCCTATTGTTAAAACATATTCACCTATAATATTAAATTCAACTCAGATACGTTTATAAAAAGTATATTACTAATTTTTCAGATTATGAAGAGAACGAAAGTTCTTTCAAAAATAAATTGCTATTTATTTATTCTAAAATATTCAATTTCGGCAACATAAAAGCTATAATATAAACAAAAAGGTCGACTTTTACGTTATAGAAAAGTAAATATTTCTTTTTACTAAATCTTAAATATTTTTACTAAAATCTTCAATATTTTTCGAAAATAATTTTGTTTTTTTAGTATTCTCTCTGAAAATAATTTGTAATTTCTTAAAATATTCTTTTATAATAATTTAAATCATATTCGAAATGAAAATCTCAGCGTTTTTCTTTATTTTCTTTGATCAGGCGGTTTCTTTGTTCTTTCCAGCCAATCAGAATGTCTTTTTCGGCTGAGAGCATGCTAAGAACCAATCACAACTCATGTTCTTTCTTTGTTTAGGTTTAAATGCGTTTTTTTTTATTTTTTACTTGTAAAATAATTCGGAAGAGGGCACCATCTTACAGAACTTTTAAAAACCTATTCGATACCTGTCAAACGAATATTTTAGCATAAGAACTGGCAGAGTTAGAGTGACATCAGATGTCGACGAGGAGCCTCGTAAGAGGTGGGAAAAGGGTTAATAGTTTCAGTTCAGAAATGTTGTTTACTAAAAGTGTACACTTTTTTTGAAAAAAACTATTGTTTAGAAAAACTTTTATTTGTGATTTATTTAAGATTAAAATTGAGAATTGTTCTAGCTTTTAACAATATGTCCCTATGTATAGCAGCATCATTGTGTGTAGACCACATGCAATTTAAAATGTAAACTCTTTTTAAAAAAACAAAATGTGTAACAAAACATATTATTTTAAAATAAATATATATGCTATAATATATATATAAATTGATATCAATCATTTGCTCACCTATATATGTGCAATAACACATATATAGCCATGTTGATGCTTATATACATGTACCCAGAGAGGTTTAAATCTGGCACAGATGGAGCTGCGGGAAAAATAGGTTAAACAGTTATGCATAAAGGAATATACTGTTTCATATCCCCAAACTTATAAAAAATGATTTTACTTAAGGTTAAAAAACACTTTGAAATACAATCTATGAGATAGATGATGATAAAAAATAATGTGATTGTTTACTTTGCCTGGCTACTTTCTGTTTTCAAAATTGTGGTCCTATAATCCCATACCACTATGATTGAAATCTAAGATTATAAACAAATCTACACATATTAAGAGGTTAAATCTAACTGGATAAATATATACATAGCAAAATGCACACAAAATTTATATTAATGCTACTATTGTTTAAATATTGGAGGAGGGAGATCCACAAATGATCAAGGATCATCCTATTTAAGTCAAAGGATTCCCCAATCAAATGGTTACCACTAGGATCAAACAACTCCAAGAGGTCACTCTCCTTTTCAAACATCCAGTCATATTTCATTATCTGGCCCAGATGATAATAAGGGGTGAACCTTGAATCCTTCAACACTATGGGCATACTTGTTCCCAATGTAGGAAATTTCATTTCTTAACATGTATTTGTCACAGTCATATTTTCCCATATCGACAAGCGGGGATTTTGTTAGCAATTTGCACTCAATATGGTTGTGGACTAAGTTCAGGTCCCAAAAATCCTCTTCACCTTCTGATACATAAATGATATGGACATACAATGGCTTGATTATGCATAAATTCTGAGGAACCTTGGGAAACTTATATCACCTGTCATACCTATTGCTCAGCCTCTGAGTTTGATCTCTCAGCTTGTTTCCTGACTTAAAAGAATATGCAACTTTCTCCTTTCCTTTCTTCCTCTTCCTCATGACCTGCTCTAATGTTGCACTGGCATCCTCAGCTTCCTCTTGTATGCCAAGAGCTAGTGATGCCTTGAAGGCTGGACTTTCCACTGGATTCTATGTCAGACATACAACCTTGGTATCCAGGAGGTCAGTTAAACCTTTTAGTTTGAATGTTTCCCACTATAATTCAACTATACCCTGGTCATAATTAATGACACACCTATGTTTTCCCAGGAAATCATTGCCAATGACTAACTTTTGTATCAAATCTGCCATAACCAAAAAAGGTTGTTCCAGGAACATTCAGCCCCACTTGAGGTCAACCAAATCTTGTATTGGTTTGTCTTGGTCATACAGCCATTGGCCAGAGTCATTTGAATAGCATTGACTGGTAACTTTGGTATTGCAGCTACCTGTACTCCCAGCCATGCCCACCATTTCTTTGAGATCAAGGAAATTTGGCTGCCAGTGTCCAGTAATGCAGACACCTTCAGAGTACACACTTCAATGCTGATAATTGGCATAGTACAATCTGAACATCAGATCCAGGCTCATTGTTTTCCATAATTATAGACACTGGGTTGTATACATTTTATTCCTGAATGGTTTCCTGGGACTCCAGTAGGAGAAACATCTTAATGAAGTCCCATGCAGTTTCCCAATTGCCTATCTCTATAAGATTCCTTTACACTTGTTTGACTCTTGTGTTTTGGCATATAGTTGTTGGTTATAGACTGTCATGGCCTGGCATCTAAGAGACTATCTGGCATATCTTTTCTGGTGGTTCCTTGAATACAGGGGTAAAATCTATGGTGGTCAGGAATCCTACTATCTCTTCTATGGCACATATCCTACACCTCACCATCACCTGTTGTACCTGAGTCTGCATGTTCTGTTGGATGACCCAGATCATCTGGGTATCTGTAAAAGGAAATGCAATCAATGACTGAAGGAGGGCCACCTGCCTCAAGAAAAACTGTATGGGGGTATCTTTGACCACTGATCCTCCCTAAGGATAGAATGGTAAATCCCATCCTGGCATTCCTCACTCCAGAATGGTTTTATAAAGGACTGATAAGTATTGATCAAAGGTAAGTGGACTTTTATCACAACAATCCCATCAAGATTTGTCATATCCCTGTAGATAGTGGATGATGAGGGTGACTTGGGATGCTGCTGAGACTGCATGGAATTGTGATAAGTCTTCCAGGCTTTCAATATGGGCCCTTGAGTTTTCCTTGATATTTCCATTAAAGGTCTTTACCTGTATGAATTTGGATAGGTAAATTTGAACCCCCTGGCATTGGCTCTGGTTACCTCACAAGAATTTACTCTCCTGAACTGTCTTCTGAGCTCTGATATATCTTGCCCAAATGGCAGTCTGCTTATTATTTGGTCACAGGGATCCTGCACACTGTCTCTCATCCCCCTCAATGCTGATAACATCTCTTACACTTCTCTTAGGATGGATGATGTTCCTGGTTAGGTTTATTTTACTTTGGGCATTCATGGGTTCTGGCTTAACATTCATCCTGATGGGTTTTTTGTTGATTCTCTGGTATCTAGACTTATATCTTGAATCTTTCTTTTCCAATCCTTCACCTCCTCAATTTTTTCTTTAGTTCTTGTATAGTACCATTATTTTGTTCTTTTCTTGTGTGACTTTATTACCCTGTGCCAGGTTTTCACTTAAGCCATATACCTTATTCTGGTTTTCTCCCTGTGATTCTCATAAAGTCTGGACCACATTATCCTGTTCCTCTGTCTTGTCAGCCACATCCTTCATGATCTTGCCAACCACTTCCTTTATAAAACTTTCCTGCCACTCTACTTTATCCCTGGTGGTTTCAAACTATCCTCTGAGTATCAGTATGGTGCTGATGCTCTCCTGATTTTTGTTTAGGAGCCCTATGTATTGTCATGGCTTTCCTCATACTTCTTCTGGCTGTTTATCTTCAACTTTTCTAATTCTTTCTGCAATCTTTCCACCATCTCCCTATCTCTTTCCTCCATACTTCTGCTGCTCCCTCTATCTTTTTGTCTGGAGATTCCAAACCTTTCCCAATCTCTATCTTATTTGGATTTTTCTCCATTCTTCTATCTCTCTTCCTGGTTTTCTGGATCTCAGCCTGGTTTTTTTGACTCAGCCACATTCTGGTTGATAACTGCCCAGTTTTCCATCATGCTTTCCATCCAGGTCTCCAACTTTTTGTCTAGATCCTTCTATTTATTCCTTACTGGCCCTTGCTCTTGCATTATCCTGTATGGTTTCTGGGGGGTTATGGGACTCTCCATGTTTTACCTCTCTACATCCTGCACTGTACTAACTCCCTTTCTCCTTCACCTTCTGTGCTGCTACAATCTTCAACAATCTCCCTTCCAGATCTTAAGATGATACCCTTGCACTTTTCTGTTTCTGGCTTTGCTTTTCTAATTACCTTGGATGGTTCTTTTAAGGTTACTGAGCTTTCTAATGACCCTTCCCCATTTTCAAGTCAATTATTTCCTTCTCCTTCCATTCCTTCACCACTTACTTCCCCTACTGTTTTTTCCTCTGTAATTCTACCCATCTTAAACTTTTGGGTTTTATACATGCTAATAACAATATAAAAAACTAATTATATTACTTTAATATAGTTATTTTCTATCCCCCTTACTGAAAATGGCTTTCTCTCATTTCATAATTTCCAGCCCACTCCATATTTTATTAACCTATCCTATCCTTAATCCATCCATTCCAATGAATATTACTCTTAAGTATGTCCCTGCTTAACATTTTAACATACGCATATAAAAGAAAATTTTTTAATAGTAAATAATAAAAATAATCATTACCAATATGCCTTATTCCTTTCTTCATTTAAGCTTCATTATTTCTAATAAAGAAACTTATAGATTCATAATGAAAAATTTTGTTTTCTGTGTCAGGTTTGATTTTATATTCCAAGTAGATACTATTGACCTTGTCTTTCCGGTTTCATTGTTCACTTCCAATCCAATCCAAATTTTACATAAACAAAAAAATAGTGGGTCTCTTTTGAGTTTCTCTACCCCTGATTAGAAAATTTATATGAGGATGATTGTTACACTGTTCAAGTCACCCCCAGATACCAGTCATCAGTGAGCAAGAAAAAATTACATATAATACAAAACTCCCAATTTCCAATCTATATGCAATATAAAACACAACTGGTTGACAAATCTTGCATAAATTTATGATATATTTATGTATCAAATGTGAATACTTGTTTTTTAAGTCCAATACAATTTTAAAAATTTAAAACAACATAAAATAAAGCAGAGCTGAGGTAAATGGACAAGAAAAAAATTTACATATATGACAGAGGTGATGTGGGTATATAATTATGATTATAACCCCCAGCTATTAGTTGTTATGCCATAATGGGGGGGTACATATATAAATGAGGGGAAATAATTTTTCTTGTTGCATATATATACTGGCAAATTAAAAGTCTTCCCATGATCTCAGGGAGGGTCGATATGTTATTTAAAGTACCTTAGTTGTTGTGCCACAATTGGGGGAAAAACCTATGTAATGGTCAGATTTGTACACTCACATGACAAAATCCAAAAGTCCAGACAAAGTACACCAAATCTGATCAAAATGAGGTGGTGAGACTTTTAATCTGACCAAACTTTAACTCATTTGCTAGTATTGAATGATTTAATACCTTATGAGTGACATTTCTGAGTTCACACTCAGTCTTAATTTAATCTGCAAGTTGGCTTAGAACAGGGAGAAACATGAGACTCAAGGGATAACCATTAATTTAATTCACTGGGTGGAACAGACCACTTAACACACTAATTACTTTAACTAAATGTATGTTCAACATATAAATTATTAAGATATTGGAATAAGATAATGTGGATTGGATTGAATTAGAACTATGAGAAAGAAAGATATGAAACAAATTTTGTACTTTGAATGTTTATTAAAACAATAAAAAAACAACATGAAATAAAGTAACAAAATGTCAAGGATTATATAGCATTAAATACATGTGACCAACACATACAGGCTTTTACATAAGAGGTGAGACTATTATCAGTACAGTGGTCTTATAACATATTAAAATAAATGTATTTGTGATTAATAAATCATACCTATAATCATGTAATATACCCATCTGATTGTTCATTGTTTGCTAATGTTATAAGGTAATAGCATAGCAGAGATGATAAATACATATGACTGTTATATATATTAATAGTGTGGGCACATAAATTAACTCAAGATAATGCAGAGTCAATCTGGTAACCAAGATTTGAGATAACTATTATATATATTAATAGTGTGAGCACATAAATAAGCTCAAGCTAATGCAGATTCAACCTGGTAACCAAGATTTGAGTTTCTGTCTAATGCTGAATAATTAACAAATAAGAAGGAAAAGAACTGGTTACTTTTAGATTTGCATATATATATACTATGGCACTGTACAAAATACTAAAGAATAAGTTTGTGGTGCAAGTGAGTAATTATTCAAAGATTTGCATATATATATATATACTATGGCACTGTACAAAATACTAAGGAATAAGTTTGTGGTGTGAGTGAGTAATTATTCAAGAGCTTCAGCATTAGTGCAAGGTTTGCTGCTATTTATATAAGAACAGATAAGTTCAGGAACTCTGATAGGCTTTATGAAAGTGGTCTGGACCCTCACGTTCCAGTTCTAATAAAGATAGCCATACTCAAACTAAATAATGAGGCAGTCTTCCACTGTAAACCCACTTGAAAGGTGCAATAAGACATAAACACATGAACATTTTTTTATAAAGACACACTCACAATGCATACACAAAAGACCAATGGGTAAACATGTAATTAATTAATTGCACCTAAAACAGATAGCTTCTATCTGCCAAACTAGCACAACCCAGTTTTTAAACTATGCTAATAAATTAAATCTTAACCCAAGTTAAAATACTGAATCTGTACACACACACATATATATAATCAAATTAAGGAGGGAAAGTATGTTTGATGGGCATTAATAAACATTAACAAATATACTTTAATATCAACGTTAGCTAGCATATCACTTTTAACTAATAGATATCAAAAGTCATAAATTATAATAACTGACTAAGCAAACCCACATAAAATATAATACAATTTATAACGTATACAGAATCATGATAATAATGAGTGCATAGTGATTGGTTATTATCTATCAATATATTATTTTGAAACAGTGATTTAATATGCCAAGCAGCCTTCTTCAAATATTTAAAGTGGAGATGTTAATTATTTCTGTTGAAGGTTAGTTAATAATTATTATTTGCTGTTTCAAAAGATGGGCATATTATAATACACACACACATATATATATTATAATAGTAACTTACAGTTATTATTATTGGTCTAACCTGTTTTATCTCTTATGAAATTATTTATAAATATAAAATTTATTTGACTATTTTATTATGTATACATATATAAACTATTTATATATACATGTGAGTTTTAAATAATACATACCTTAAGCTTTTGAGTAAAATGCCAGATTTGAAGTTGAGTAATAAATAATTTTATATATATTTTATTATTAAATCTTAATATCTACTGAACAATTAATATTTGAATAAAGCATGAACTTGTAATAACACATGAGCAGATTTATTCGTTCTCTTGTTATTAAGGAGAGGAAAATAAAATCATTTCTCTTTAAATAACTTTTTCTTTTATCAATACTACTGTTCAATGATTGGAATTTAAATATCAACTTTTCCAAATTAAGATAATCTGTGGATTAAAAGTCTGCAAGGAAAATATTTTAATTTTCTGTTAAATCTTAAAGGAATAGCAATATAAAAGAAAAGAACATCTGTTTAGGTTTTTTGAAAACTATGTTGTATTAACACTTCCGTTATTCTTCAGATATATATAAATTTAAGATAATTATATATATATAGGATAAAACAATGTGCTTTGAGTAGAACAGCTTTGTATCATAAAGGTTCCGAAACCAACCTTGCATGCTATTTTGAAATATTTGAAATTTTAATTGAAAAGCACGTCTAATGGTAATAGAAAAATGGAGATTAAGAACATCATCATTCAAAGAATATTTACTACATATTATATCAATCAAGTCATTGGATATTATTAACAGTTTATCAATTAAGGATAAATATAATCATCATTATATCAATGGATTAATAATATACTTCGTAAAAGATCTTCATTAGGATGATGAATTATAAACTTCAATATCTACTCTCAACTCTGGAAAATTAGTTTTCTTTATTATTTATTTATATATATTATAATAATGCTTATATTATTTTAAGATATTTATTATTATTATTATCTTTATTTCAAATTTGGCATCGCATCATTATATCTTAATAGGAAAATTATATTTAATATTAAATATAATTAATTGAAAGCTTGACATAATTCATCAAATTAGATGAAGGATATAAAGAATAGTTATCATTTAATAGATATTTTAAACAGGATTATATTGTATTTACTACATAATATTGTAAACGTTTAATGTATTTTATTTATCCAAAATACTTATAATATATAAGTTATACAATTGTAAATAGTACTTATATATTAGTAATTATGAAACATATAAATAAGAATGGTAAATAAATTAATAAGTTACATAAATTATTAATTTTTGAATCCAGATATTGTTTTTATATATCTGTTAATTTAAACTATTTTCTTTAATTTTTGAAAGTTTATTATAATATTGAATTTTATCATAGGGTATTAAATAAAATATTATTTATTAATATTTTTAAAATGGTAAAATTCATCCATATTTATTTATTAATATTGTATTTAACTATTATATTGTATTTTTTATTGTTTATTAAATATTGATTTATTAACTTGATCTCTTTGTCTAATCATTATTGAATTATATTATATATATGCTAGTATTATAAATATCATATGAATATCAATTATAATTAATGCTTATATAAAGACATATTAAATAATAACTTGTTTTGAAATTATCCCTGAAAAGAGCTAATTGCAAATTCTCCATGAGTTTGAATATCGTGGCATAATGGTGACTGAAAGAGGGATGAGAGATGGATGAACTAGTCTAAATTATATTAAAACTTATTTTAAAATTATTGAGCTAGCATAATAAAGATAGATATAATCATGGACTTAGTATTTCATCAATTCATTTCTAGCATTCTACCTGAAGACCCAAAGTCTGATTGTAGTGAAATGCATATCCTCTTTCTAGGGAATTTAATCATCTCCTTATATTTAACAAGACCAACTTAGATTTTAAATATAATCCATTTTGTTATATTTGGTGAACCTAACAATGAAGCATTAAGTTAATGATTTCTAAGTATTAAATATAATCGATTCTGTTATATTTGGTATATCAACTGGGATGATTAAATGCCGTTCCGTTATATTTGATGCCTCAACTAGGGCTATCAAATACGCTGTCCCATTATATTTGGCACTCAACATTTTAGGCTTTGAACATTTAAGTTCATCACAGGTATAAATTATATACTATTACATATTTAGTATATTAACTGGGGTTTTGAATCAATGATTCTATATTATTACATATAGTGAAAAAGTCATGGATAGATTAAGTGATTATTCTTAGTAACAAGTATGTTGCTATGAAGATTCATATGGTGTTTATAATTACAAAATTAATATTAAAAAAATGATAATATATATAATATGATTTAGAGAGATCAATATTTAAATAACTAATTATTAAATTATGTTTTAAACAAGAGTTGAGTGGGATAAAGTTTTTCTATAGACATAGATGTTTAAAAATATACACATATATCATTAGAACATCATAAGTATATATAAATAGCATGGGGTGGTAGAGAACTTTATGATATAATATTTTGGTTATAAAAATATATATACACTTGAGTAATATTTGAATTAAGTTAAAATTTGTTATGCTTCGAAGTGGGAAAATGTTTTCAAACAAAGATATTGAATGCTCTAGTCAAATGCAAGATGATTTGCAAAGTGAACTAAGTGATGATAGTAATATTATAGAACAATCATCATTACTACAAGCATCAGGGGGTTCTACAACCATAATTGAATACCCTCAACAAACACAGAGTTTAGATCAAGTGTTATCTCAAACACAAAATATAGTTGATGAAGATTTAAATCAATCATCTAAAATTGAGATTAACCAATCACTTAATGTTGACACAACAAAGCTTATAGATAATAACATGACTATAATGGAAATGTTTAAAATGTTAATGGATAATAATAAAAAATTAGATGATAATATGAATAAAAAATTAGATGATTTAAAAAGTGATTTAAATCAAAAATTGGATGATAATAGTACTAATTTTAGAAGTGACATGTGTAACTTAAAAAGTGATTTGAATCAAAAATTAGATGTTAATAATAATAATTTAAATCAAAAATTGGATGATAATAATAAAAAATTAGATAGTTTAAAAAAAGATTTGAAGGTTGAAATAACAGGAATTGAAAATAAACTATCTACAAAAATTCAACAATTAAATTTAAATGTGGATAATGTTAAAAAAGATAACATAGAAATTAAACAAGCATTAAATGATCTAAAGAATGAAATTGATGAAAATAATTCAAAATGTCAACAGCAGTTTAGTGAGTTTCAAAATGATATCATAGATAGATTAAATGTTAAATGTGATGAAATGTATAAAAATCAAGGAATTTTTAAAGATGAAGTAAAGGAAGAACAAAATAAAATACGGAATGAAATTCAAGTAAATAGTTTCCAAAACACACAAGTCATGGAGATGCAACAAACAGAGATGAGATATAGAACTCAAGATGGTAAAAAAATAGAAAATGAAGTAGTGAATAATTTGGAAATTGTTGTTAAAGATCTTGATAAGATAAATGACCTTAACCCAAAATCTATTTTTTCACATCAGGTATTGTTTAGGATAAGGGATGATTCTCTTAAAACTAATATAGATACCTATGATAATAGTAAAGAACAGAGACTTAGTCGGAATCATTTAAAATTTCTTAAAAAGATCCACAACAAATAATTATCTTTAATAATAGATTAAATTTTCAGTATTATATAATGAATGAAACTGAAAATTATTTTATTAATATTGGTTTAGAAGAATTAAATTTAAATACTTGTAGAGTTAATAAAGAGAATGAATTATTAACTTCTCAAATGAGTATGTCAGAAATTCAAAAAGGTCATACATTCCATAAGTTATGTAATACTTATGAAGGTCCATTTACATTCATTTAACACATGAATTATTGTGCTTAATGAAGATAAGCACATATTATGGAAGGACTTTTGAGGATTGTGACCATTTAAAAATGAAAACAGACAATGAGTAATGATTGAACCCATTATAGTTTGTTAAAGAAAAAAAATGTATATATAGAAATTTTGATGATATAAACATTGATGAAGGAACTAAATATAGAAAAATTAAATTAAACAAGTATACACTTGTTTAATGAAATTTAATCTTTGGTTACTTGATCTAGAATAGAAAGTAGACCAAATGGTTAATATGATAAGGTAATAAAGTACCAACATAATTTATAAATCTATAAATTATAGATGTATATGTATATAAGTATGTATAAGAAGAATACTTACTAGTCTTGGAGAAATATTCTCATCCGTATGACTATATTTTCATCAAATTATATTTATATTATTTTTAAAAAATATAAACCTATAATTTATGAACCCAAAATAAATGGAGAAAAATGACATTTTACAAGCTCATAAACAACTTGTTAAAATAGCAAATAATAGAAGTCGGAATAAAACAAAAATGTATTTATGAATTTAAAGTTGGAGATAAAGTTTTGATAAAGACTTTCCATCCTAGTAATCCTTTAGAGAATAAATATAAATTTTACAACACATATGAAGGACGTTATACTATCGTTAAAAAGGCAGGTCCACATGCATTTTGGATTAACCAAGAAGGAGAGATTCATGGTATATATAATTCATGAATTTTAAAACCTTATTTTGGCTGTTTATAATGTTATATAAAGAAATAAGGTGAATATCAAGATAAGTATTGGGCAGTGTAAACCATATGGTTGTATAAAAAAAATAATAATAGTGATCAATGTAAAGAGAAATATATTAAGAACATTAGCTTTGATGAGGGTATTCTTTAATGCCTTGAAATAAGTAAAAACAATAGAGTCAATTCATATTAATAAATGGATACTCTAGTATTTATTTAGTCCTTTTCAAATCCATAAGTCTTAAAGAAGCAGGAATAAGGCTAGTAAATATATTTGTGTTGTCCAAGAAGGAAACACACTATTTTTTGTATTTTATTTTTTTTTATAAAAAAAAATATTAACCATCAAAGTCCTTAATTTTATTTTTGATCATTATCAAAAGAATAATACAGCCCAAGTATAAGGAAAGATATAACAGTTAAAAAAAAAAAAAACTTCAACCCTTCATAAAATCCAAGTATAATGCAATTAAATTATAAGAACATACTAAAATAGTTGTAAGTGTTTAAAATTTTAACTTAAATTAAAATTTTAAATTTCCAAAGGGAAGGGAAAATATAATAGTAACTTACAGTTATTATTATTGGTCTAACATGTTTTATCTCTTATGAAATTATTTATAAATATAAAATTTATTTGACTATTTTATTATGTATACATATATAAACTATTTATATATACATGTGAGTTTTAAATAATACATACCTTAAGCTTTTGAGTAAAATGCCAGATTTGAAGTTGAGTAATAAATAATTTATATATATTTTATTATTAAATTTTAATGTCTACTGAACAATTAATATTTGAATAAAGCATGAACTTGTAATAACACACGAGCAGATTTATTCGTTCTCTTGTTATTAAGGAGAGGAAAAGAAAATCATTTCTCGATTGGAATTTAAATATTAACTTTTTCAAATTAAGATAATCTGTGGATTAAAAGTCTGCAAGGAAAATATTTTAATTTTCTGTTAAATCTTAAAGGAATGGCAATATAAAAGAAAAGAATGTCTGTTTAAGTTTTTTGAAAACTACGTTGTTTTAACACTTCCGTTATTCTTCAGATATATATAAATTTAAGATAATTATATATATGTAGGATAAAACAATGTGCTTTGAGTAGAACAGCTTTGGATCGTAAAGGTTTCGAAACCAACCTTGCATGCTATTTTGAAATATTTGGAATTTTAATTGAAAAGCACGTCTAATGATAATAGAAAAATGGAGATTAAGAACATCATCATTCGAAGAATATTTATTACATATTATATCAATCAAGTCATTGGATATTACTAACAGTTTATCAATTAAGGATAAATATAATCATCATTATATCAATGGATTAATAATATACTTCATAAAAGATCTTCATTAGGATGATGAATTATAAACTTCAATATCTACTCTCAACTCTGGAAAAAAAGTTTTCTTTATTATTTATTTATATATATTATAATAATGCTTATATTATTTTAATATGTTTATTATTATTATTATCTTTATTTCAAATTTGGCATCACATCATTATATCTTAATAGGAAAATTATATTTAATATTAAATATAATTAATTGAAAGCTTGACATAATTCATCAAATTAGATGAAGGATATAAAGAATAGTTATTATTTAATAGATATTTTGAACAGGATTATATTGTATTTACTACATAATATTGTAAACATTTAATGTATTTTATTTATCAAAAATACATATAATATATAAGTTATACAATTGTAAATAGTACTTATATATTAGTAATTATGAAACATATAAATAAGAATGGTAAATAAATTAATAAGTTACATAAATTATTAATTTTTGAATCTAGATATTGTTTTTATATATCTTAATTTAAACTATTTTCTTTAATTTTTGAAAGTTTATTATAATATCGAATTTTATCATAGGGTATTAAATAAAATATTATTTATTAATATTTTTAAAATGGTAAAATTCATCCGTATTTATTTATTAATAATGTATTTAACTATTATATTATATTTTTTATTGTTTATTAAATATTGATTTATTAACCTGATCTCTTTGTCTAATCATTATTGAATTATATTATATATATGCTAGTATTATAAATATCATATGAATATCAATTATAATTAATGCTTATATAAAGGCATATTAAATAATAACTTGTTTTGAAATTATCCCTGAAAAGAGCTAATTGCAACAAATTCTCCATGAGTTTGAATATCGTGGCATAATGGTGACTGAAAGAGGGATGAGAGATGGATGAACTAGTCTAAATTATATTAAAACTTATTTTAAAATTATTGAGCTAGCATAATAAAGATACATATATAATCATGGACTTAGTATTTCATCGATTCATTTTTAGCATTCTACCTGAAGACCCAAAGTCTGATTGTAGTGAAATGCATATCATCTTTCTAGGGAATTTAATTATCTCCGTATATTTAACAAGACCAACTTAGATTTTAAATATAATTCATTTTGTTATATTTGGCGAACCTAACAATGAAGCATTAAGTTAATGTTTTCCAAGTATTAAATATAATCGATTCTGTTATATTTGGTACATAAACTGGGATGATTAAATGCTGTTTTATTATATTTGATGCCTCAACTAGGGCTATCAAATAAGCCGACCCGTTATAATATATATATATATTAAATTTAAACAAACTAGCTAAAACAATAAATCTAGGCAGGACTGCAGTTTTGAGAAATTTAAGATATAACTGATTGTAATTATTTATAGATTATAAAAAAAGTCTTTTATTTTGTACAGGTGAATTCAAGCCAGTTTATAAGGTTAATTTATAAACAATTTAATTTAATAGATTTTAAGAAGTAAGATTGATAATAAATTATTTTATATTATACAGAGGAACTCAGGTAAGTTTAACATAGTTTTATTTTATAACATATTTTATTCAACAGAGTTTTAAGAGATAATATAGAATGTTCATTACAGTAAATAAGTTAGCTTAATATTACAGATTTAAAGACTAAATTATAGAGCTCTGCAGTCTTTGAAAAGAATATTACCAGTCTTCTTGGTGGTAGCTTGTAATGCAGGCATACCAGACAGTGATGTAGTAGCATTCTCCTTAGCATAGGTAGCTTACAATGTCTTCATCTTCTTACAGTAGGCTACTGGAAGATTTCCCCTCCCTGTGATAATGATTGTGCTCTCAGGCATGTAGGGGCAAATAAAAATTGCCATCTCCAGCTAGAGTGAGACAACAAATCTAACTTTTGCCTAGCCAGATATGTCAGAGTCAAAGTTGGCATGGATTCTGGTAGGCAATGCTTTATAAAAACAATAGACTGAACCCTTGCAGCAAGAAATCGGGTCTATTTATATAATTCATGCTTTAGACTGCCCTGCTGTCAACAAGACTATTTACTTTTTGAGAATCACCTAGTGCCTCCTTGAAATATTATAACTTAATACATTTTAAATTTTCCTGTCATTTTTTAATAGAATATTTTTCTTTAAATTGACCTTTTAAATTCCTAATAACTTTAATAGTTTCAGTTTGGAAATGTTGTTTACTAAAATTGTACACTTTTTGGAAAAATACTATTGTTTAAAAACAACTAATGTTCATATATCCTACATTATACTGGAATAACAATTAAGGATTAAATAATTAAAAAAAAAATATTATAAATTAAACATTTTTAAAAGGTCTAATTAAATTTTTATTAATTCTGAGTTTGAAATTAAAACAAGAATGTTTTTATGTTATAATAGATAGACTGGTAATTATAATATTTCACATTATATTTTGATTGGATCAAATCAAAATTTTTAATTAAAGCTTATATAATCTATTTTGATTAAAATCTTACAAAGTTGTTTTCAAATAAATTAAGTTGAACTAAAAAGAATTGTTAACTTGTTTTCATCAAGCTAAAGAATACCTATTTTTAATTACAGTTTTTTTTAATTTGCCATTCAGTATAAAAATATTGGAAAAAAGATTAGATAAGAGTTTTTATATAATGTGACAGCATGATGACTATTAAGTTATAAGTTAAGGGAAGAGACAGTGTACCCAGCCACTTCTAATCACAACAGTAGAATGTGAATTTACATGGGAGTAAAGGGCCTAATTTTCTGTTCTTCATAGTCCATATTGTATATTGACAGCATATCTAAGGTCTAGAAAATTTTAGACTAAATTGAACTGATTGAATGTCAACAGTTACCAGATTATACCTTTCCTGAAGATGACAATAAACCAGTCTACTGCTTGAGAGTGACCAGCTTCCCAAGAGACTCCATCAGCTTACTGAAGAATTAGTTTATATATATACTATTTTATCTATATGCAGAAAAATACAGATAAAGGTATTGCATTGTATATATATACATAAAGCTGGTGATTAGTGTGTGTTATATATATTGAGAAATAAATTATTTTAAATAATTTCTTGAAAATGACAGTTAAAATTTCCAATTAACAAATTTTAAAAGAAATGAGTTTTGTCAACTAAAAATGAAAAAAGAAAAATAAATAAATAAATGACATTTGTGTCTAGATGATTATTTGTTCCCAATATTGTTCATAAAAAAAAGTTAGCAAAACTCTGAGCATCTTTTTTTTAACTATTGAAAATGAGACTATAAGGATCTGAATTTTAAAAGAAACTTTCCAAACAATAATAGTTTTTTTTTAAGAAAATCTTTTACTTACCATAAAAAATAAGAGGCTAATAATATCTTTAATTTGAATTATCTATATTTTATATATGCCACACATACATGTACATGAATGTATTAAAAAATAAATTGAATTTTATTATTAGTTTATCACAATTCTGATATGTATTTTTATACAGACATGTCTGTGTGCTGATATATACATGTTTTATATAAACTTATTGACATATTTATAAATCACAATATGATAGCTTATTTCTTTTTGTATTCAAAATCAGAATGCCAAATTATATTCATAGCATACTCAGCAAATCTTAATTTCATTTTAATTTAATTGTTATTAATAAATTTATATTTCAATGTTTAAATTATTCCAGTAAATTTATTTAATTCAAAAATATTATAAATTATTACATATTGTATTATAATTCTTGAACTCAGTAACAGTTATAGGGTGTTTGCTCATTGAGTTGGATTCATGCATAATGGTTTGTTATACAAAAGATGTTTATGTTTTGTGTTATGGACATCCAGATGATGATTTCATTACTTCTCTAATGCTGAATTCCACAAAAGGAATATCCTTTAAAGTCCATGCACTATGTTTCATTTTAATTATTTATTTAGAAATTAAGTTTATAGTTGGCCAGTACATTAATAGTGCTAAGTAGCCAGAACATTGATGATCAGCATGTTTTAGTATCCAAAATTAATTTTTTTAATTGATATATTTTTATGAATTAACACTTATGTTTGTGAATCCAAATTATTATATTATATTGCTGCCCTAAGTTTGGCAAGGGGTAAATAATTAACCTGATCTATAGTAGACCCATTTCAAATTTAGTCATCATGTTCATATTCACAGTCATTCCTTTTATATTTGATATTTCAATTGATTAATTATATTGAGTAGGTGATGATTTATCTTTATTACCTCAATTTTTCATATCATTACAATATACATACATATACATACATACATACATACATACATACATACATACATAATACATACATACATGCACACACATGCACACATACATACATACATACATACATACATACATACACACACATACATGCACACACATACATGCATACACACATACATACATACACACATACAGACATACACACCCATACACCCACATACATACATACATGCATACATACATGCACACATGCACACACACACACATGCACGCTTGCATACACACATAAACATATACACACACATACATACATACACACACATACATACACACATACACCCATACATACACACATATACACACATACATACACACATACACACATACATACATACATGCACACACAAATACATACATACACATACACACATACACACATGCACACATACACATATATACAGACACATACATACATACATGAATTCTCGTGGCTTTATTTAAATCATTTTACATTTAAGTGTATAAATTGGAATTAATTTTTTTTCCATTTTAACACCATTACAAATAAAATACAAAATATCAAATATGTAATAATGTTATTTTATAACAGTTTTGATATATATGTAAAAACTCTTGTAAAAATAAATCTCTGGGATGTTGATCATATAGACACTTTGTTGTATCAAAATCCACTAAAGTCAGATGAAAATTTTCATTTTGCCAGCCATGATCTTATACAGATCAGACAGTGATAACAATGAAAGTAAATTTCAAACTAAGAGAGATATTCTTGTAGCTTTATATGAATTGGCTTTTATTTACAAGTATGAAATAGTTATGAGACTACTACGTGGATAAATTTAATTATAAGCTTTACTAATCAAAATAATTTAATATTTTAAGTTTTAAAACCTAAATGTTATCCTAGTTGTTAATATTCAAAAACATGATTGTAATTTCAATAATTATTTTTTAATGTACTATAACGGGGCAATCCTTTTCAGGACTCGAGGAAGTCGCATCTAACTATATTCGGACTTTGAGTCTTCTTATAGAATGCCATGGATGATGTGATTTAAAATATAATCTAATCCACTCCTCTACTAATAACCTCGTTACTCTCTGAATTCGAGCTCACGAGTAGCCATTTTGAATTACAAGAACCACCCAAACCATGCTGAAACATCCAACCGATAAATGACATCGCTCAAAATGGCCATTTTCGTAGGGAAAAAAAAAACAAAAATCGGAATTTTCATATTAGTCAATCACGTGATTAAAATGGTAAAACATAAAAATCTTAATTTACATTAAAAAATCACGTGATTAAAATATTAAAACACAAAATCGTATATGCCAAAAGATTATAACTTATAAAATCTGAATGCTAAAAATGGTAAAAAATAATGATGAAAAGATTTTAAGCAATAATTATATTTTCATTCACTTATAGAAATGGAATCACGAGACCAAAAAGGCGGTAAAGATCTTGAATACACGTTATCTACATCAATCTTTTTAAAAAAAATCATAAATGCTATAAATCCAAGCATTGATAGCAAATCTCAAACGCTATAAATCTGAGCATTGTAATAGCAAATCTCAAAAAATTAAAAACGCTATAAATCTAAGCATTGTAATAGCAAATCTCAAAAAATCAAAAATGCTATAAATCCAAGCATTGTTAGCAAATCTCAAAAAATTAAAAACGCTATGAATCTAAGCATTCCAAGCATTGATAGCAAATCTCAAAAAATTAAAAACGCTATAAATCTAAGCACTGTAATAGCAAATCTCAAAAAATCAAAAACACTATAAATCCAAGCATTGTAATAGTAAATCTCAAAAAATTAACGTATCTTACGACCTTTAAAAATAAATCATAAATGCTATTTGCAAAAAGAAAGCTTATTCCTATCTTCAACAGTATATACTAAATCAGTATTTTAAAAAACAATATTTAAAAACTATAATGCTATAAATCAGACATTGTAAGGTAACATTAAACAGCCTAAAATGCTACAATGGAAAAAAGTGCGGGAAAAGAAAAAAAAGCAAAAGAAGAAGCTAATATTGAAAATTTAAAAAATTACACAATCCTTTAAAATAAATCAAAAACGGTAATTTATAGAGTGATAATCAAACATTGTAATTGTAAATCTCAAAAAAATTAACTTATGTTAAGGCATTTTTTTAAAAAAAATCGTAAATGATATTTACAAAAACCCTTTAAAATATAGCGATCACTAGAAAAATAATAAATGCTATTTTAAAAAGCTCAGTCCGGTCTAGCAACGCTATATACTAAATCAGTATTATAATTTTAAAAAAACAATATTTAAAAACTATAATGCTATAAATCAAACATTGGGTTGTAATGTCACATTAAATAGCCAAAGGTTATACTATGGAAAAAAAGTGCGGGAAAAGAAGAGGAGGTGAACATTGAAAATTAAAAAATACTTTAAGATAAACCAAAAATGCTAATGTATATAGTGATGAAAATCAAATATTGCAATCGTAAATCTCAAAAAATTAACGTGTGTTAAGGCATTTTTAAAAAAAGTCGTAAAACCTAAATATATATACATAGTGATAATTAGAAAAAATGATAAATGCTTCTATCAAGATTACTCCGGTCTTTCAACAGTATATACTAAATCTCAAAAATCAGTATTATAATTTTAAAAAATTAAATTGGTAAATGTGAAATGGCGGGAACACCCATCACTTTCAACAAATAAAAAACCTAATTAACTTATTTTTAAAAATATAATATTTTACATTTGGCTTTGGGATTATCCCTCTAACTAAGAGTTATAATAATGAATCACAAATCTGAATAATAGACAGTTAGCATTTATTTAAGTAATTTTTTACCAATATTTTAAGAATTTTAAAAAAATTACCAACATTCTCAATCGGATGGATGGTCGTCGCTCAGGCTAAATTTGGTTTTAGGTTTATTACTGTAAAGAAGATGCCAGTAAAATTAATTTATTCAGGAAATATCGTAGCTTGATATGGTCTCTTTCAAATTTATTTTTAAAACTGTGTATTTAAGTCTCACACAAATAACAGCAGGTATGTATGACGTAAGATAATTTCCAAGAATTAGAGTTTAGGATGGGCCTTTGTCTTACTAAGATAAAAGTGTTAAGTTAAACTTTCAAATTTAAAAAAACAACAACTGTAAACCAGCTAATGGACTTTTATGCTTCAAGCCTAACATCATTACGTATGTAATCTTATAATAATGTATTTTGATGTATAATAACGTATGTGTATGTGCACATATCTAATATATAAATATATTTATTTATATATTAGATGCTCTTCCGATCACGTAAACATACGTTATTATACATCAAAATTCATTATTATAGGATTATACATGTGGCCTGGGATGGGTTTGAATTTGACAAACAGACCTACTATGATACTTAAAAAGTGAAACGGAATGATAGACAGAATTAGCAACAATAAGTGAATATAAAGAATATATTTTATTAGTCATTCATATACCCATTTTCAAATCATATGATCACATGAACACACACCCTTTATATTTCTTTTTTTTTTTTTTAATATTAATGAAAAGGTCTCTTTTTTGTTTTTGCAATATTTTCGGAATAAATATATATGAGTACAAGTTGTGACTTGTAATATGTTACAGTGCGATTATATTTTTAAATCATTAATTTATTTTTATATTTTTTTATAATAAATTACCAAATAATTTTACTTGTGTCTTTAAAGTGTTAAAACTAAAATCTTAAAAGTAATACATACACACATATATATATATGAGTACAAGTTGTGACGTATAATATGTTACAGTGCGATTATATTTTTAAATCATTAATTTATTATAAATTTTTAGCCCTCTTTTGCATTTGATGACTAGTTAGGCTTGAGGCATAAACGTCCATTAGCTGGTTTACAGTTGCTTTTTTTTAAATTTGAAAGTTTAACTTAACACTTTTATCTTAGTAAGAGAAAGGCCCATCCCAAACTCTAATTCTTGGAAATTATCTTACGTCATACATACCTGCTGTTATTTGTGTGAGACTTAAATACACAGTTTTAAAAATAAATTTGAAAGAGACCATATCAAGCTACGATATTTCCTGAATAAATTAATTTTACTGGCATCTTCTTTACAGTAATAAACCTAAAACCAAATTTAGCCTGAGCGACACCATCCATCCGATTGAGAATGTTGGTAATTTTTTTAAAATTCTTAAAATATTGGTAAAAAATTACTTAAATAAATGCTAACTGTCTATTATTCAGATTTGTGATTCATTATTATAACTCTTAGTTAGAGGGATAATCCCAAAGCCAAATGTAAAATATTATATTTTTAAAAATAAGTTAATTAGGTTTTTTATTTGTTGAAAGTGATGGGTGTTCCCGCCATTTCACATTTACCAATTTAATTTTTTAAAATTATAATACTGATTTTGAGATTTAGTATATACTGTTGAAAGACCGGAGTAATCTTGATAGAAGCATTTATCATTTTTTCTAATTATCACTATGTATATATATTTAGGTTTTACCACTTTTTTTAAAAATGCCTTAACACACGTTAATTTTTTGAGATTTACGATTGCAATATTTGATTTTCATCACTATATACATTAGCATTTTTGGTTTATCTTAAAGTATTTTTAATTTTCAATGTTCACCTCCTCTTCTTTTCCCGCACTTTTTTTCCATAGTATAACCTTTGGCTATTTAATGTGACATTACAACCCAATGTTTGATTTATAGCATTATAGTTTTTAAATATTGTTTTTTTAAAATTATAATACTGATTTAGTATATAGCGTTGCTAGACCGGACTGAGCTTTTTAAAATAGCATTTATTATTTTTCTAGTGATCGCTATATTTTAAAGGGTTTTTGTAAATATCATTTACGATTTTTTTAAAAAAAAATGCCTTAACATAAGTTAATTTTTTTGAGATTTACAATTACAATGTTTGATTATCACTCTATAAATTACCGTTTTTGATTTATTTTAAAGGATTGTGTAATTTTTTTTAATTTTCAATATTAGCTTCTTCTTTTGCTTTTTTTTCTTTTCCCGCACTTTTTTCCATTGTAGCATTTTAGGCTGTTTAATGTTACGTTACAATGTCTGATTTATAGCATTATAGTTTTTAAATATTGTTTTTTAAAATACTGATTTAGTATATACTGTTGAAGACAGGAATAAGCTTTCTTTTTGCAAATAGCATTTATGATTTATTTTTAAAGGCCGTAAGATACGTTAATTTTTTGAGATTTACTATTACAATGCTTGGATTTATAGTGTTTTTGATTTTTTGAGATTTACTATTACAATGCTTAGATTTATAGCGTTTTTAATTTTTTGAGATTTGCTATCAATGCTTGGAATGCTTAGATTTATAGTGTTTTTAATTTTTTGAGATTTGCTATCAATGCTTGGATTTATAGCATTTTTGATTTTTTGAGATTTGCTATTACAATGCTTGGATTTATAGCATTTTTAATTTTTTGAGATTTGCTATTACAATGCTCAGATTTATAGCGTTTGAGATTTGCTATCAATGCTTGGATTTATAGCATTTATGATTTTTTTTAAAAAGATTGATGTAGATAACGTGTATTCAAGATCTTTACCGCCTTTTTGGTCTCGTGATTCCATTTCTATAAGTGAATGAAAATATAATTATTGCTTAAAATCTTTTCATCATTATTTTTTACCATTTTTAGCATTCAGATTTTATAAGTTATAATCTTTTGGCATATACGATTTTGTGTTTTAATATTTTAATCACGTGATTTTTTTATTTATTAAAATTGCTATTTTTGTGTTTTAATATTTTAATCACGTGATTTTTTTATGAAAATTGTGATTTTTGTGTTTTAATATTTTAATCACGTGATTTTTTAATGTAAATTAAGATTTTTATGTTTTACCATTTTAATCACGTGATTGACTAATATGAAAATTCCGATTTTTGTTTTTTTTTTTCCCTACGAAAATGGCCATTTTGAGCGATGTCATTTATCGGTTGGATGTTTCAGCATGGTTTGGGTGGTTCTTGTAATTCAAAATGGCGGCCGTGAGCGCATACTAAATC
>JAQFVV010000882.1:0-22085 GCA_028023455.1 Epiperipatus broadwayi | reverse complement strand
CATACCCAATCACCTTCTCTAAAGTTATGTGGTCTATAGCCTTCCTTTTTCTATGTGCCGCCGCTCTCTCCAGGTTAACTTGGGCCTTGTTTTGATCTTTAACTGAGTCGACCTCTTCCTCTCCTGATGGTAATGGGATGGTAATTGCTGGCAGACACATGCGTCCATAATGAAGCCTCACTGGTGGAAACCCTGTGGATTCATTCCAGGTCTCATTAATGTTCTGGAGAATGCCCTTTGTCTGATCCACCCATTTCTTGTGGCTTAACCCTACATGGGTGCGGTACAAATGACCTAGCTCCCGCATCACTCTCTCACATGGATTTTCTTGCAGACAGTGTATCGATGTCAGAGTATGTCTGATACCCTTGCGACTCAACCAGGATCTTCATTCCTTCAAAGTGAAAGCTGTGCCATGGTCTGACAAAATGGCATCTGGCTTTCCCACTGTAGGAAATTGGAGTCTCTCCAGAACCTTGATAGCGCCTCCTGTGTTGGCGGCTTGTATGGGATATGCCTGGACATACTTGGAAAATACATCATATGTCACCAGTAAATACCGGAACCCTCTACACGATGGAAGCGGGCCATAGTGGTCAATGGCAAGCAACTGGTTTGGTTTGGTTGGTAGGATTGGTGTCATTGCCCCTGCATAGGAACGGTTGGGTGGTTTATCCCTAGCACATATTTGGCATTCACGTATGACCTGAAGGATACCCTCATACAGATTGGGCCAATGAAACTGACGCCTGATCACCTCTTTTGTCATACGTGACCCATAGTGTCCTATGGCCTCATGTATGTACTGTATCAACTGGCCTCAAAGATCTGGAGGTATTAATATCTTCCATGAACAGTCTGTCTGGCCTATCTTTTTCTGCAAGACTCCATTGCTAATTCGAAAGCCTCGGAATACTTTCTGAAGTCTGCCCCCACCAGGTTGCCTCTCTTTTTCTTTATTATCTCCATGAGGGACCGATGTTGCAAGTGCTTTTCTTGCCAATGTTGTAAATTTTTCAGCTGGGCCTCCAAGGAGTCTTTTGCGACCTGCATTACAATGTGAAACTGCTCTGTGTCCATGGTAGGATTGTCGGGCTGAATGGTGATTGGATGCCTGCTCAAGACATCTGCCACTACATTCTCCTTTCCAGAGCAATAGGTGACTTGGTAGTCAAATCTCTGTAGTGCCAAACTCCATCTAACCAGGTGATCATTAGTTAGGTAGCTCTGATGGAGGAACTCCAGGCAACGGTGGTCAGTGATAATAATAATCTTTGAGCCCAGTAGAAATTGCTTGAATTTTTTGCAGGCCCAAACTATTTCCAGGGTCTCTTGTTCTGTTACGGTATAGTTTAATTCGGGCCCTTTCAATGTCCTGCTGTCAAAACTTATTACTTGTTGTTGTTGTTGGTTATTGACTTGGAACAGTACTACTCCTATACTTATGTGGCTACTGTCTGTCTGCAGGTAGAAAGGGCATGCAAAATCCGGGTGGTACAATATAACCGTGCGAAAAAATTGTTCTTTCACTCTTTTGAACTCCTGAGTATGTTCCTCACCCCATCGCCATCTTGTGTCCTTCTTGATCAAATTCACCAGCACTGCAGTTTCTTGGGCAAAAGAAGGATAAAATCTATGGTAATATATACATAGGCCCAAGAAGGATCGCATATGCTTGCGAGTGCTGGGCCTGGGAAACTCCTGTATGGACCTGATTTTGTCTGGGTGTGTCCGTATCCCTTGTCCATCCATGATATGTCCCAAGAATGATATCTCCTGCTGGGCAAAGTGGCTTTTCTTAAGGTTCACTGTCATATTTTTTTGTTGACATTCTTGGAAGAACCTGCTTAGGTGTTGTAGGTGCTCCGACAGGTCTTTGGAGGCCACCACCATGTCATCCATATAACAGATTAAATGCATTTTTATCTCTTCAGACAGAGTTTGATCCAGACACCTCATGAGTTCCACGGTGCTGTTAACCAGTCCAAATGGTACTCTCTGGAAGACATGACTGTGGCCATTAAATCGAAATGCAGTATACTGGCGGTCTCTTGGGTCCAGAGACATCTGCCAGTAGCTAGCTGTGAGATCAAGGGTAGAAAAGATCTTCTTCCCAGCTAGTCAGGGAAAGATTTCTCATATGTGTGGGGGCATATCTCTCTCTGGGATGGTAATTGCGTTCAACCTCCAAGCACCAAAACATATCCTTATGGAGCCATCTTTTTTTTACAATGACCAATGGATTGTTATATGGGGATGGCTCCTTCTTGACAACCCCCCCAGTCTATCATCTCCTGTATTTGAGTCTCTACAGCCTCCTGGTACTGGAAAGGTATGGGATATGTCCGAGACTGAAAATATGATTGCTCTTTAAATCTTATTCGGTGGGTATAGTCCCTGATGACTCCAGGAGTATTAGAAAAAACAGTTCGGTTCTCCTCCAAAATTGCTCTTAATTTCTGCCCCTCTCCTGGATCCATATTGGGTATTTCCTTAATTTTGTTGTCGATAAGGTCCTCCTCCAGATCTGGTTCCAAGTACATTGCTTGACTGGTGACTATGGAGGGTATGCCTTCCAACTTGACTGCCTCATGATCCAGGGTCGCTGACGCTGTTTCCAAATCAATTATACCCTTATGTCGAATCAAGAAATCATAACCCAGCATAAGGCTCTGTAGCAAACCTTTCATGACCAGAAATGAGTGGCCCAGTGAAAGTCGACCCCATCCCAACTCTAACCACACCTGGAACCCTTCCGTTCGAGTTTTCTTCCCATCTGCCAGGACCAGCTCCATGGACCTTAATGGAAACCTTGGCACCTGATATTCTTGTGCCTCCAAGGCTGCCAACCATTTCCCTGATACACATGAAACTTGACTGCCTGTATCAACCAGTGCCAATACATCCATATCACCCATCTGTACAGTAACCATGGGACAGAGGCCTGATGCTACTGGTAACTGGACCTGATCGATCTCTTTCTCTATGTTGCACCCTTGCAGTGGTGTAACATTTCCATTCCCTTTTAGTTTCATGGGTGGCCTGAAAGGGGAATGACCTAATGAGACCCTCTGGTGTTTAATGGCCTATTGTTTTGATATGTCCTCTTCATTCTACTTTGAGTGTCCACCTGGGGCCTGGAGAAGTTTGGGGCTCAGTTTGGCCTAGTCATAACAGCTTGGCATCTGGGGTGGTCCAGCTTGTGTATTTTGTCTACAGACTCTGGGGAATGGTGTATAGTCAATGGTGGTGAGAAACTCTGCCATCTCCTCTACAGTCCTTATGCGGCACCCCACCATCATCTGTTGGACCTGTGTCGGCATACTTTGCTGGATGGCCCTTATTATTTGCATCTCAGTGAAAGGAAACACTGTCAAGGATCTCAATCAAGCCACTTGCCTCATGAAGAACTGGATATGGGTTTCTTTGACTGTAGACCCATTGTGCTCCTTGAGGATAGAATAGTATATTCCATCCTGCTGCTCTTCACTCCAGAATGTTTTGGTTAAGGCTGCAGCACATTGTTCGAAGGTAGAGGGTTTTTCCATATAGCACCCCCACCAGGACAGAGCATACCCCTGCAGATAGTGAATGGCAAGGGCCACTTGGTCTGCCTCTGTTATCCTCTGAAAATGAAACAACCCACAAGCTCTCAATATGTACCTTGGGGATTTCCCCTACCTCCCCCTTGAATACTTTTACTTGTATAAACTTTGCCAAGTAGGATTGTGGGTACAGGGTTGACTCCTGCAGTGTTTGTCTGACCATTTCACTGGCTTCACTACTGCTGCTACTACACTCCCTATCCGTACCCACTACTTGCCCTCTCCTTTCTTCATGGTACCATTTTTTCCCATTGGTTTGCCCTCTTGACTCCAACCCTCTTTCTTTAATGATTCACCTGGCCCGCCAAGCTCTGAATCACTGATCTGTCCCACTCCTTGCATTCTTTCCATAACCCTGGGATCACCCTTCAACCATTCTACACTACTTCCTATTTGGGTCACCTGGTCCTTTAACATTGGGTCACCTGGTCCTTTAACATTTGTATATCCCTGACTATCTCCTCTCATTCCCTTGTAACCCCTTTGCCACCTTGCACCACATCCTCTCTAGCTTTAGCTAATCTCTCCTGTAGTTTCCCTTGTGATTTCCCTCAAGTTCTTACTTTGGTTCTCCTGTTCCTGCTGACACTTCCTTCCTTCCTCAAGACTGCTGTGAATTTGAGCCACAGTTCTCTGGAAGGCCATCTCCTGCTTTGCTGTCTTGTCCTGAAGCAAAGAAACATCTCCCCTTATGGTCTGTAGAGCCTCAGTGGTCTTTTTTGATGTTCTCCTAGAAGGCCCTCAAATTGATCATATGCCTCCAGATAGCCCTTTCGGCATTCTACCTTTATGCTGTCTATCTTGTCTTCTAAGACCTGAAACCTATTACCCACTGCCTGGTCCTGGCTTCATTTTCCTCCCTAATCTTTTGATCCCTTTCTCCCATCTGCCTACATATGTCATATAACATCTCATCTCTTTCTTTCTCCCTTTTTCTCTCTCCTTCCTTGCTGCTTCCTTTGCCTTCTTTTCTGCATCCCTTTCCTTCTCCATTTCTTTGTCCTTTTTTCCCTTTCCTTGTCTCTTTCCCTGTCTCTTTTTTCTCTTTCCTGGTCTCTTTCACTGTCTTTTTCTCTCTTTCCCTGTCTCTTTTTTCTCTTGCCTGGTCTCTTTCTCTGCCCTTTTTATCTTTCCCTGTCTCTTTGTTCCATCCTGCTAAATAGGGCAGCTATCATTCCCTTTTCTTCCTGTGTTGTCCCCTCCAAAACTAGCTCTGGCTCCCCATTAGATTGTTCCCTTGTATCTAGGTTGCTTTCCCTGTTTTCTGCCTTCATGCTTTTCTCTACTATCTCCTCTTCTGCACTATTAATTTTCACTATTTCTCTTCCTGATCTCAACCTCTTTCCTTTATTCTCCATCCCCTCTTTGAGCCTTTCCTCTCTGGCCTCACTCTCCTCTACCATTACTCTCTCTTCTGTACTGCTATCCATTGTTTTTCTTTTTGCGGAATATGTTTTCTTTCTGTTTGCTAAACTTTAAATATTTCCAATAGCGTATTGCCATCCTCGCCAATGAAAAGACCATCTATGGATTCTGCCCTACCACTAGTAACTACTCAGAACTGAACCAAACCCTTAATTTATCAAACATAAGAGATTAAAACAACAACCAACAACAAAAAATAATAATTAACTAATATTACTAAAATTGTTCTTACACATGCTTGTCTTCCACTGTGTCTCCTTTCCACCACTGTAGAGCTGCCATCACTATTTATTTTACTATGATTGCCCCCCTTTATTTTTTAAACTTCATTTCCCTCTTAAGAACAATCTTGCCTGATCGTTTGTTTATTCACTCTAGTACAATTAAATCACCAACCAAACTTCCCAATAGTGAGTTCTTTTAATTCTCCTCCCCTGACAACATATTTATATGAAGGACTCTCAGCTATTTAAAGGCACCGGGCGCCAGTTGCCAGCGGATGAGAGATACCTGTATCTATATATAAATGGTATTGGACCTCACAATATGCATTGCTGTTTATATAAAAAAATTTAAAACTTTTTCGTTTATTTCTCTTTACAAAAAAAAATCCCATCAGCCACAGTGTGTTTACATTCCAACTCTAGTGAATTTGATTTGAGAAAGTGTGTTATACAACACATAACATAGACTAGAAATTTACATTTTTCACTCACACACATATATACTGTGGATAAAATTAAAACATTCTTAGCCTTTGCTTTCAATTACAACTGACTGCTCTTTTGTGGCAAAAAAAAAAAATTACTATTGACGTGCATACATATATATAAAATATTTCAAAACGTTTTTACTTGCGTATAAAATTCGAAATCAATCTCAGTCACTGTTTTCAATTACAATTGCATGCCCTTTTGTGACAAACAGAAAAAAATTTACCATCACCATGCGCATATATGTATAAAATATTTCAAAAATTATTCTTTTCCTATTTAACCATTATTTTTATTATAATTTAAAATCTATTCTCGACGCGTGTATATATATAAACACTTCAAAATTATTCTCTTCCTATTTACTATTGTTTTTAATTACACTTGAAAATTTATTATTGATGTGCATATATATACAACTTAAAATCTATTCTCGACATGTGTATATATATAAAATATTTTAAAAAAATTTCCCAATTTAAAATCTATTCTCGACATGTGTATATATATAAAATATTTCAAAAAAAAAAGATTCCCTTCTTATTTACTTACAGCTTTTAATTACAATTGGAAAAATCTATTATCGCTACATATATATAAAATAATCTAAAAATTTCTCTTTCCTATTTAGCTATTGTTTTTAATTACGAGTGCAAAAAAAAATTTATTATCAATACACACATATAAAATAATCTTAAAAAATCTTTCATGCTACATACCGATTCTAGCATTTATGTTTAGAAATATTATAAATGATATGATCTAAAACAAAACTTTATTTTTCAATCGCATATATATAATTGACAAAAGCGAAATTAATTGAGGCAGTATTACTGATTTTAACATTTGCATTTAGAAATCTTTTTATGAATTGTATAATCTAAATGAAATTATACTTTTTCACTCGCATATATATATATAAAATTGATAAAATGTGAAATTAATCACCACTGCCTTTAAATAATAATCAAAATCCAAATATCAAAAATACCAAAAATATAATAATCAAACACTTCTCTGAGCCAAAATAAAATTTTCACTACCAATACGCATATTATAAATATACATATATATATAAATTCTACGTATATCGTAAATCTAAATAATTCGACAAAATATAAAATTGAACTTCAACATAAATCTATGATTTGTGCGTCTATATCTGTGAAAAAATTTACCTATCTATCTTTTTTTTTCTTTCTCCCCCTTCCCTCAACACGCATTTAGTTCAGGATGTGGAGAAAATTAACGAAACTCCACGTTTGGTGTTCATATTCAGAAAAAAAATCTACACATATATAATGAGTGATGTGAAACACACCCATGTTAACATCCCATCTCAGGCATGTAGATTTATATTCGAAGGCCCCAGTTGGCGCGACATTCATGAAAAAAAAAATTCTATGTAACAGTCATATTTAAACATTCACGCAACAAAATCCAGAGTTTTGGTAAATTATACCAAGGCTGATCTAGATGAGGGTTTGAGACCAAATCTGACTGCAACTCAGCTCCTTCACCAACCCTCCCTGACTTACTACCTTATGAATGACATATATGAGGTCACACTCGTAATCTCTTAATTTTCGCGCTGACAATAGCAAAGGGTAAAATGAGAGACTCGGGGATAGTTAACTAAATGCTTTATAACTTAACCAAACACTCTCACACAACTTATGGCTGATTATCCAATATATATATTAATAGTTATGGGTGATGATTTAATATAAACAAAGTGAATAATACTATAGACATTAATAGGTTTTAAAATTATTTAATATTGACAAAACACAAACAATAACAATTTAATATACTGCATATTCCACTCGCAGGTGGGATGGTGAAAATATGAACTACACATTCTGCAATCAATGTGCTTAACGATCATCATTTATTCTAGTGTTTATACATTTAATTATTATTTTTACATCTACACTGATGTCTAACTTATGCTCTGACATTCCTACTCAGTTTGTTAAGGGTTAAACTCTAAGAGAGTGGCCACTTTATACAATGTGTACTTAAATTTATTATTCATGCTGAGCAGTCAATGTGCTCTTTATGTAGGTATTCTTAGATAAACTAGATCTTAGGTTCAGATCAATGCTGAACAATTAATATAATAGCCGATAAGCTGGCGTTTTGTAGCATAGCTTCTGAGGCTATGGTGCTTTACAAATTACATCAGAGGTGTGGCTTGCAATGTTTACTCGGTTGTCAGCAATCGGTCACCTGCTATATGTGAACTTTTAGTTCGGATGATCGAACAGCCATAATATACGATGCTGGATTCAGTGTTCCAGTTTTAAAGGAGGAAGTGAGAATGACCCTTAAAATCATGATCCCATTCAAGAGAGAGGCTGTCCGAACTAGGGATGATAAGATAGCCCTTAAAACCTAATCTTATCTTAATACTTATATGATAGCAAGGTGGAATGCACATCAGTGCTTTGTAAAGACTCATTCACAATGCTTTCCAAATATTAATTAATACAATTAGTAAAGCACGAAATCTATAGTTTCTTCTGCAAACTACCCTATGCCAGTTAGTTAAATAAGCACTGAAATGTGCTAAAAAGGACTTTATTAAAAATGATCTAGTTTATTAATTAACTACATATTTTATGAAATTACATTAATGGGGCCTAAAGCATATCTGGGGCTTAAACTTGGCTAGCTACTGAATATGCCTTAAATTATCACTCTCTCCTATTTAACCAAACAAACCTTTTAATAAGCAACATGTGTGATATTAAGCTAAACATAGCAGCTCAAATAATGCATCAAAGTAGGTTTTCGACCAGAGATATATAAATATGCCAAACAGCATACATTACTTTACTTGAGAACAAAACGTCTCTTTAGGTTGATAATAATTAATAATCTCTGCTCCAAAGGCAAAGCATAAATCAATAAATGCATTTTAACAAAATATATATATATAGATGCAAAAGTATAGACGTAAATAGAGAAAATAATAAGGCAAATAAGCTTTTATGAGTTGAATTTAAAAAGATTTAAGAGTTTGAGATCAGGCAAGGTTTACATTTAACTTTTAAAGTATTTTAAAATTATACAGATGGAGATACATTTATCTAATACAGTTAATTACTTTAAGAGAGAATATACCTTTTTTTTAACATAGTTTGATTAATTTATAAGATTTGAATTTAAGAGTTTGTGCACATGATTTATTATATAGCTAGCCTTAGGAAAGATTTATAGATTGCTATAGCTTTTAGATTTAGCTTGGATTAGAAGTTGTTACCAATTATTTATCCGCAGGCTTGCAGCTTGGCAGTATGAAACACACACACATGGACTGATTTATCTGAGCTGGTTCATCTATGGGCTATCCTTTCAGTAGGGCTGTGGTTTTTGGTCTTCGGTCTCCATAGCAGTTCTCACCGCTGAGGAAGCTGGCAATGACGGTCTTTTTAGCCAATGGTTTTCATAATCAAATGTGGACACGCTGCCTGGATATGAGTGAACATGAGAGTAAAAGCAAAATGGATTCCGATTTCTTTTCAACTGACCTTTTTATATTTCTTTAACCCCCCCCCTCTTACAGTTCTTTCACAATCTTTATTTTTAGACTTTAAAACTTAAGAAGTCTTAATTTCAGCCACTTCAAACGAATCGGTTAGATTGATTTCAGGCTTAATTGTTTACCAATTGTTCCCTTTTTATTTCACCAAGATTCAAGTTCAGCTGGATTTTTTATGGCAGGTTTAATTGTCCAATTTTTATTTTATTAAGAATCATAAAATCTGGATTTGTACCGGCGGTGTCTCATAAGATTGATAAAGTTCTTTTTTTCTTTAAACATTGAATTGCTTCTCCTTTTCTTTTCCTGAGAGAGATTTAAGTTGCTAACATTTTATCATAGACATGAGAAATCTGCATTTGTTTTTAATTGCTTATGTGATTAAGTAATTGGGTAACTCGTTAACTTCAAAGACGTTTGTAATAATTTAGAGAATTATGTCCTTATATAATACAATTTTCACAGCTTAAAACCAATTTAATTATTTAAAATCATAAGATAAATATTTATAAAATTATAAGGTGTGTCATTATATAATGATAATATCAATCAGATGTGAATATACCATTTTTAGCAAATAAAAATATTATAAAATGTATATACAATTATAGCACATGTATGTGCATATACAATTACACACATATACATATAAATATACGCTTTTATATATGTTAAATTCCCAAGTATATTATTATATATATATGTGTACCTTTAGGTTTGAACTAGTGAAATGAAGACTACTATTTTATAGAATAGGTGAAACGTATGATGATGAAATCATACTGTTTCAGTATACATATATATATATATATAATATTAAAATACTTTAAGAGGAAAAAAAACTAAAATATAATTAAATAAACTTAATATGCTTTCAACACGTAAGCATAATTTCAAAGTGCAAGCACACTTTCAAAACATAAGCACTGTAATCATGGTCAAGCATAAGCATAGTTTCAATGCATAAGTCATAATCAAGGGCATGGTTTGATCATGGTTATAACGCCTATGGTTTACTTAATTATATTTTTTTTTTTTTTATTTTCTGTTGCAATGTTTTAATATTATTTACAACAATGTCAGTGATTCAAACTATTATATATATATATATATATATATATATATATATATATAAACAATAAGGATTGCAACTTGATTACAGAAATTAAAATTATTGATACAAAGAAGCTTACATAAATAGGTAAATATAACCTGTTCTGAATATAGATTAATAAAAAATTAATTAAACATTATGAAACTGCAATTATAACCTTCAAATTGCACCCAAAGTGTAATCATAAGTATAATAATACCCAATGATAAATGGATTTAGAGATAATCATTAAAATCAGTCAACACTTAAGACAATTCCAATATCAATAATAACCAACTACCTAAACTTGTTACCAAGGCAGCCTCTTTTTAATAATAAAGGTGGAATCCCATCTTTATTTATGGTCCAATATATTTATATAAACACTAAAGATTGCAAATTGACTGCAGAGATTGAAATTATTAATTCAAAGAAGTTTAAATAAACCTCCTTAAACAGTTAAATATAATCTGTTCTGAATGCAGACTAATATAAATATATGTATACCCACCTACAAACTCCCTGCAGCTATCCAATCCATCTTATACAACTGAAACACATGATCACATACATATGAAAAAGATAAATGATGTTCTATATACACATTTCATGTTGAACCAACACTCATCAGTTGGTTCAGCATAAAATATGTATATTGGAAATCATTGATTCATTGATCTTTTTCTCATGTATGCGGTCATGTGTAATGGTTGTATAAGGTGAAGTGGATGACTATAAGAGCTTGAAAGTCTTAGTTCAAATCCCTTTCAATTATACTGAGTTCAGTATAGACAATATAATTGTATTTTAAATATTATATATATTATACTGGTCAACATATTATCCACCCAACATGACCTAAACTCGAAGTTGGACTTCAAACCCAGTTAAACCAAAGAATTATATCAAAGACCAAACTGAATTCGAACCCAACTCACAAGCTCAGATCAAATCTAATGAACTATACATATTGACAGCACGTGACTATGCATCAATGAACTAGCTCAATGGATGTGATAATTTCTGAGACCCCTGATCTGATTCTAGCTAACACATAATAAAATGACTACGGATATTTCTAAGAAAATTCATATATGTATGTTTGGGTTGCCAATACAGACAGTGAGCATTAATATTTAAAAATAATTAATAAATAATGGAGAAAGTCAAACCAAGTATGTTATATAAAATATTTAATAGAAAATATCTGTTCAAATGTTTATGATTAGCATTATATATTATCTCTAATCTTAGGAGGATGAATTGCAATTTACAATAAGTAGTGGCAGTTATGCTCATATGCCAATAATTAATACACAAGTGTGGGAGAAATATATGCCCCAACAAATAGACAAGGTAAATAAAGGTATTTTATTTAGAAAAAAACTATGATTCTAATTTCGTAAGAAAGATGTGTGATTCATTTCACATATCCATAAATCAATTTATGAAGAGCATGACAAATACCCAGGGTATAACTTCAATATTTAATAAAGAACTTATTTAAAATTATAGATGAATGTAAACTTGTTTGACTTTAATGAAATCAATTCATCACGATTTATAAGCAGAAGATCGGGGCTTTACTGGAACTGAGAAATAAACGGTACTAACGAATTGTG
The DNA here is from genome assembly GCA_028023455.1 of Epiperipatus broadwayi. Classification (NCBI taxonomy): domain Eukaryota; kingdom Metazoa; phylum Onychophora; class Udeonychophora; order Euonychophora; family Peripatidae; genus Epiperipatus; species Epiperipatus broadwayi. The sequence continues at coordinate 10,080 of JAQFVV010000882.1, read as the reverse complement.
AGCAACAAAAACAAATATGAAATATAATGGTTTGTCAGTGATTTGAGGAATAGAAGGGTGGCTTGTATTCTACAAGTCTTTTCTGCCTGCAATATTTCGTGGAGTACAGGGAAAGCCAGGTCGGGACACAGCCACAAACCTTTGTTGTTCCAATATAGTAACGAGTGAGAAAGGAAGTGATTTCTTCCTATAGATTTAAAGTAACGATAATATCACCAATGTGACAAACCTAAGGATTAAGAGATGGCCCACATTAGCAATGTTTAGAATGATGATGATTCAATAATCATCATATTTAATTAAGAAAGCCCAAATTACATAAGAAATGCTTCATGTAATGACCTGATCACGTCAGATTAAAATCAAACTTTCTTGGAACAAAAGTGCTTAAACACAATTATATAATTATAATAATCATACCCTAAATATCATGCCTTCCCTGAATATTAATATAAAATACGAATTTTTAATTAGAATATATTGATTTTATTTTCTTTATCAACCTTTAGTAAAACATTAATAAATATTATCAATATGAATAAATAAATTTGTGAACTCAAATAAAATAGCCGGGAGCATAGGTTATAAAATGAGCTAATAATTATTATCAGCCACTGGTAAAATATCAAACATTAATAAATCCTTCAACTCGATAATAAATAGAACCATATTAATTTAGTTTTAATGGGCAATAATTAAACTATAAAATTTAATACAATATTATTTTCATAAGGTAAGTTTAACGAAAGAGATCATTATCAAGTTGAAAGTATTATCAAAAATAAATGATATTAATAATCATTCAAATAAATATATAAATAAAGTTAATTAAAATGAGCCACCATACTAAAAAAAAAGTTAACAAAATATTAATTTTAAGACTAGAGATAAGAATAGAGAATTACTATACAAATTTAAGACATTATAAAGTGAGGAGAAATTTCAAACAGTAATTAATTTAAAATATGTTTTAGAGTAGAGTTCATAAACAGACTATAAAGTTGTGGTTCATGAAATAAAGATATTACCAGTCCTTCCATAGCTTGTTCATTAATTTATACGACAGAGTCCAGTTGGGTTGAGAAGATAACGTAGGCATGTGTTCAATTCATGTGAATTACATTCATGGATTGGTTTCCTTAATATTTCAGCAACTCACGATTGGTATGGAAAGTTCTAATCAGCAGCTACATTTTGAAGATTATATGGAAACTTCAGGATACAGCAATCAGATTCCCGAAGTTAGCCACACACCATACTGAAAAAATTATCAAAAATCATAATTAAAAGTGATGTAGCTTCAGGTAGCAACTCTTCTAAAAAAGTAATGCCTTTTTATAGAAACTTTTCCAGGCTATTTATACTGTTCCTACAGTTTCCCACACATTCTGATTCTGATATCTTAAGTCTAAAGCTTTTACATGATTACAAATTAAAATTTCCTCTAATTGATTTCCGATCCATTCCTCCACTAACACTTTCAAATCCATCAATTTTGAATTCATTTTCTGTTTAGAAAATGAATTTGTAAAATCTAAACAAAATTTTTTAATTAAGAACCATCCTTACAGTTTTAAATTATCATTTTAACTAATTAATAAAAATTCCCTATTGTCTTTGAGAAAGGATGATCTGAAAGCTCATCGAAAAAATGTAACTTTTAATCGTATAAATTTGAACAAAATAGTAAAGTATGAAATAAAACATTCCAATGTAATGAAACTTTATAACAAATATATATATTTAACTATTTATAAATATATACATACTATCCACACAATTACAATATATATATATATTTTCATGAATATTGTATTGTGAGGTAATTAATAATATTAGCAAGTTTAAACATAAAATAATTAGCTTTAATAAATACTTTTTTAACATTTGAACAAAAACTTGATATAATAAAGCTTCATGAAGGAGGAGCTTCCTTTTCTAAAATAGGCCATGAAAAAGAATTGAATGAATCATCGGTTAGAAAATTATTAAAAAGAAAAATCAATATAGATTGCATGGTGTAGCTACAGCATCTTATTTATCTAACTCAATAATTAAAAACAGAAACAGTTTAATGGTAGATATGGAACAGCTGTTATCGATATGGATTGAAGATTTAAATCAAAAAAGAATTCCTCTAAGTCAAATGGAAATTCAAGCCAAAGCACTTAATCTCTACAATGACTTGAAAAAAAAAAAACTAAAAAATAGAAAATGAAGAATCAGGGGGAACTAATGAAATTTTTACAGCAAGTCGTGGGTGGTTTTTTCATTTTAAAAAGAGAACTGGCATTCATAATGTCTGTATTGTAGGTGAAAGTGTAATTGCATATAAAGAAGCTGCTTTAAAATATCCTCAAGAATTAGATGAAATTATAGAAAGAGGAGGCTATAAAAATGAACAAATATTTAATGTTGATGAAACAGGAATGTTTTGGAAAAAAATTACCAATACAAACTTATATAGCAGCAAATGAAAAGGCATGCCCTGGATATAAAATTTCAAAAGACCACTTAACACTTTTATTGGGCAGAAATGCAGCAGGAAATTTCAAATTAAAATCAATGCTTGTGTACCATGCTGAAAATCCTAGATTACTTAAAGATTTTTCAAAGAACACTCTCCCCATATTATGATGCTCAAATAAAAAACATGGGTCACAAAAAAATTTATTTGAAGATTGGTTTACCAACTACTTTTATCCTACAATAGAGAATTATTGCAGAGAAAATGGTTTTGATTTTAAGATTTTATTGATCTTAGATAATGCACAAAGTCATCCAATTGGACTTTATGATTTAAATGAACACATAAAAATAATTTTTCTGCCACCAAATATCACTTTATTAATTCAGCCAAAGAATCAAGGTATCATTGTAACTTTTAAGATCTATTATTTGCACAAAATTTTCATACAAGTCATAAAAGCCACAACAGGGGGGGAATGCTCAAACTTTAACAGAATTTAAGAAGAGCTACAACATCAGAAATGCCATTTAAAAACATAGGAGATGCATGGCATGAAGTTACAGCCAGTAATATGAGGGCAGTATGGAAACATATCATGCCACATTATGAAAATGATTTCATTGGTTTTGAAGCCAATTTTTCTGAAGTTATGAATAATGTAGTAGAAATTGGAAAATAACTTAGTTTTGAAGAATTAGATTCTGCCAATGTGGTTGAGTGTATTGAATCAAATACAAAAGACTTGGATAATAAACTCTTATTAATACAGAAGACCAATGAGCCTATGAAGAAGATGAGACCAACTTAGTTAATGCAGAGCTACATAAAGTTCATACAAAAGAAATAATAGTTGAAGAACTTGAGAAAATTACTAACATGGTTGAAACTCTTTCTGACTATATTATGGAAGGTGATCCAAATATTGAATGTAGCTTTACAATTCTCCAAAAAAACCCTACAATTCGATGCTACAAAAAAATGTATGAAGAGAAGAGGCCAAAGAAGAAACCAGTGCAGACATCAATATTGCAATTTTTTGGTAATAAAAAATAAAATCTTTAAAAAAATATACAGATTTTTTTTTGTTTAATTATACATTAATAAAAGCTTTTAAATTTATTTGTGTCATTTTATTATTTATTTCAAACATGGAAATCATCATTAATATAATGATAATTGAAAAAAATGCTGACAAAAATATTTATTGAAACCAATTACCATTTTTTCTATATCTTTTGTTCCATGATTAGTATGGCTTCAAATCAGTATTGCCAGAACCAATTAACAGCACTAATTGAGGCATTCCTGTATATATATATTGTACCCTCACTTCCCGAAAATATATAATTATAATCACTTGATCTAGCGCAGATAAATAACTATGTTTATCTAAAACGTATCTAAATTAATAATAACTATATTTTTAAGAATATCAATGCTTAAATTAACTTAATTAATAAATAATAATATAGTTCTGGTTTATAAAATGAAATAAATGAATATCTGATCAAATCATGAGACTATGAAGTGAGTTTACAAGTGGTAGAGCGAATACATTAAGATAATCTCCCACTGGATATCACCTTAATGGCATAAGAATACTATCCTTATTCCTATTACTCAAATACTACATTTATAGTACTCTTACATCTTTAATCAAAACTAATTAAGTAAATTACTTTTAACAAATTAATTTATTATCTTTTTCAAAACTAATTTAACTCAAATTATCTCAGGTTCTCTTAAAATAATGAAAAAAATAATTATAGTTTTTCTAATCAAGTATGATAAAGGATTTAATATTATTCCTAACTACAATTTAATAATATTAATAATAACAAATAATAATACTAATCTTTAATCTATAATTCATTCTCCTATCTTTCTATTTATAATGTTATTCTTGTATATCTTATAATAAAATGTAATATAATTTTCTATTATCCATATGGCATTTTAAGTAAACATGTATGATATGATATTATAATCTGAGAATATGTGGCAATCATTACTAAGATAATTTAATGTAAATCTTCGGTAATCATTCCATGACCATCATAGTAATACAATAAGTAAAACTTCTTAAATAAAATAGTATAACTCTTAAATAAAAATTTTATTCATGATGTGCAAATATTATGTCTTCATTATAGTTATCTGTGATTATGTAATTGTGATGTGAAGAAATTGAGTCAACACCAAGACTTATAAAACACATTTAACAATTTTATTAACAAACTTAACAATAAAATTATTTACATTATTTACATTTTGATAGAATTCTATTTATTCATATTCAGGTATTTTTCAAGACAAATCAAATGACTTAAAACATAAGATACAGAACATTTCTTACATAAAATATTTCTTATTTTTAAAACTATCATTATATAACTTTTTATTACAGTTATTCGATATTATTACTTTATAGGTTTTAAAAAATATAGGTAATACTTTTATTATGTACTTATCCTTGTTATTTAGTTTTTAAAGTTATTTATCATTCTATATAGTCATTTTTCAATATTTATGTGAACAACCTTAATTCATAGCATACCATCAAACTAAGCTACTTACTAATTATTACTTTAACTTTAAATATCATGGATTGGTGTGTTGTTATAAAATTATTTTTATAAAACTTATGACTACTTTCATTCATTCAACACGATTCAGTTTATTACATTTAATCATAAATAAAAATATGCATTATAAGTATGTTTTTTTTTTAAAAAAAAATTCTTAATAAATAAGTAATATCATTATAAATTCTTTTAAATTATCAACTATTTATTTTATAAAAAAATAAATAAATATTATTTTTAACTATAAAAGTTTTATGATTCTTTCACTGATGAAATTATGTTTTTATAATTTTTACACTTATTATAATCTAAGCAACATAACTTATCTTATCCAATTTAATGATTCTCTATTTCCAAACCTATTTATTATTTTCAATTTTAAAACAACCATCTTTTACAATGTAATCCAATAAATTTCAATAACACATAAACTAGTAGGCATATGGGGTAAACTATAACTTCAACTTAATCTTTTATCAACTAACCATCATGGGCACAGTGTACATGAACTGAGGTATAACTTATTTGTTTAATAACCTCTTTTACTAAGTATAATGTCCAGGCTATTCATTCAGCACTATGGCACATTAAGCTTTAACACATAGAAAAATAAACACTGCCATGAATATAAACAAGATATAGGGCTATGTTAGCTATACTTGTATAAACATCAATATAGTATATTCTTCTTCCCATATAAATAAAACCTACATACAATATTCTCCTGGTCTTATATAACCTAATACTAAGATATTATCATTTAAATTCACCAGTTTACATTGCCAAATTCATCCTCATTTCTATAATAACAAATAAAGTCATTTTTAGAATAACAGTCAATAAGACAAGATTATTTCATTCTTTAATAGTTCTCAAACTTTAGTACAAACAATCAGTGTCATATTTTTTTACACTTTAAATTATTCAACAAAATATCCAATTCAGTTTTAATAGAATCATATACTTATATTTCTTTTATGTTTAAATATATTTACTATATCATTAAAATTATGCATATTCTTAAATAACTGTGTTTTATATACGCATCCATCCGTACAAAATAACAAACACATTTTAAAACTATTAATAATTTACATTATTACCATAAGTAATTTCTGTTGGCAATTACTTAGTGATGTCATTTGGAGTACGATCTAAATAAACATTTTATCATCGTTTATTCCACATTATCACACTTTAAAATATACTAAGTTAAAGATTTTTTTTTTTTACAATAAAATTTAATTACTAAGTTAGTAAATGATTTAATGTTTTCTGTTTCTATGCTATATTTATACTATGAATAAATATTACTATAATTTTGTTAGTAAAAATTAATTCTAAAACCATATTTACAATAATTTTATTAAAATTTCTTATGATGAAATGTTCTTTTTTTGATAATAAGTTCATTACATGAAGTATCTTTTCTCCTGGTAAAAAAACATTAATACACACTTTTGACATCAATAATCATGCATGCTCCGGTTCTTAACATTGTAATATATAATCCAAACTGACAGTTCAAGTTAAATATGGTACGTTTACTTTTATTCTATTAGACTTACACTAATATAATTAATATTTTTCTTATCTCCAAAACTTTAAAATCTTTAACATGTATTGTTAGATAAATATCTACTTTTAAATACTCTTTGTCAAGGTAATTTTCCAAATTCTTGTAACTTTTCCATATTTACTGAGGTTTAATATTTTCTGATACAACCAATACTTCTCCCAATATTTTCAAATAACGTATTATTTTCCCAAATAATTTAAATAAACTTTTGTATGTCCCGCATACCTTAATGACTGACTTGTAATATTTTTTTAAATATGATATAAGTCACCTATTTGAAAATGATCTTATATTTTCTAGGAAAAATTCAATTTTAAAATATTTCTTCAGAAAGAAATATCTCCACGTTCTAAAATAATTGTTTGGTCATATTTAAAAGTTTTTTTCCTTTAAAAGTATTTTTCCATTGTGTTTTAAATAAATTTTCTTCATAAAATATATTATCTCATTCAACTTTATATCTTTTAATGAAAATGTTTTTTTTATATATATATATTTTTCCGTGACGTTCTTTTTATGAAATTTAGTCGTAAATCAATACGACTTATCAACATAGGCAAAATTATATACTTTATATGATAGTAACATTTGAATACCTCCATTAAATTTTTTATATTTAGTGATGACTTCTTTATGTTTAAGTTGATGACAAATTGAACAAAGTGGGTTGGCAAAGTAAGGAATAATTTAATTTTTTAGCAAAACATTTTTATATCCCACGAGCTTATAATAATATACTACTGTACTTTTACAAAAATTGAATTCAAATAAAATGGATTATTACACTACTTTACTTTATTGAAAATTGTAGAAATACTACGATGTTATAATAGTATGTCAGTAGAATGAGATAACAGCTCAATAATTGTCTGCCAAAATGTAAACAGCTCTTAAATACTCCAGCTGATTCCAATTTTGATTGTTCCGTTAAACAATCCTGGCCTCAAATTATCTGGGACCACGAACATTGGTTTAAAGTTAAAGTTAATAATAATTTACTAAATATTTATTTTTATTATATTATTCAATTCTTACTTAATTTTCACATTTTATTTACACTTACTATAGACTCTAAAATAATTTTTAAAAATCACATTTCAATATTTATTACCATTTCTACCTTTATTTTGAACTTAACGTATTTATTTTCAACAAAAAACATAAATCTGATTTTATTTATTATATTCACTTTTAAAATCCAATTTAACATTTATAACAGATAATATTATTCTATTTTCGAACACAGGTGTGCGTCACATGATTTACAAAACTAAATAAGGTGCTAATAATTTAAAGACTAAAATAATAATTTAATTTATAAAATGTTTCATAATCACTATTATAGCACAATTTTAAAATAATTATTTTAATATTATAAAACCAAAAAATTACACTTTTCTCCCACATTATTATTTTTTTAATCAAATGATTTTAAAAATATAGCCATTAAATACAATTATTATTACTAAATCTATTTGTTTAACTTTAAAGCATTACTTTTAAAATTTACCCTAATTATTATTTATAAGACTTATTAAATCAGTATTTATTATGGCCAGTTCTCCCAACCATACAATCATATAATGATTTTTAGTTAACTGTTTTTTTACAAATACCAACCCAACACTATACATCACTTATTTTACTTGCCTTAACTAAATTATTCAAAAATTATTAACACACAACATACATCATCCCTTATCCAACTTCAAAATTTAAAATTTTTCAGTAAATTATTAGAAATAATCCATTCTAACCTAAACAAAAGGGTACATATTCCCTCCCTTCTAATAAAATTTTAAATTAACCATTTATCTTCAACCTATTTAATCTATACTTATAATTCCTATTGCCTTCTATAGTTAAATTTATCCTATGTTATTGTATGTCACAACAAACTACTTTAACCTAAAATTTCACAAGATATTAGAACATCACATAAAATCTCAACCAGAAAGCACTTTTAAATAACATTACTATCTACACATCAGAAGGGTATGGAATTAGACTTCTGGCATTATATGTTCCTTTCTCTCCTTCTGGTGTAGCTAACATAAATGCATTTTCACCTACTTTGCAAGTTATCTTAAATGGACCCTCATACAAACTAAGAAATTTTTTAAACTCATTTCTCTGTAGGTTGCTAACATGGGGTGTTCTAACCAGAACTAAATCATTAATTTTCAAAGGATGTGGTTTATTGTGGAATCTTTTTACTCTTTTATTACCCATAAGATGTAGCTTTACTTTAGCTTGACTAATATCTTCATCTACATTGATTGGTTCTCTTAAAATTGGAATAGGTGTTTCAATCAATAACTGTTCATGTTTACCATAATGCAAATGAATAGATGTAAAACCAGTGGATTCATTATAAGTACTATTGATGTAATTGACAACTTCAGGGAGTTTTTGAACCCATTTCTTATGGTTATCAGCTACATACACCCTAAATAATCTACTAAGCTCCCGCATAACACATTCGCATGGATTAGATTAAGGGTTTCTTGTGGAGCTCATAACATGTCTGAGGTTCTGAGTTTGAATCCAATCATTCCACCTACCAGATATAAAAGCTGTAGCATGATCTGTGAGTATTACTTGTGGTTTTCCTACTCATGGAAATTGATATTTAATCATACACTTAATGACATTATGTGCATTAGTTTTAAGCACTGGATAAGCTGACACTAATTTACTGAAAACATCATAAGCTACTAAAATAAATTTCTGTTGATTAAATGGTGGAAGAGGCCCATAAAAATCAATTGCTAACAACTCATTAGGCCTATCAGGAATAATGGGCTGCATAATTTCTACATAAGATTTATTATTATATTTAGATTTTAAACAAGTAGAACACATTTTAATTTTTCTTATTACACGTTTATACATTATATTCCAGTAAAAAATGGATTTCAAAACATACATAATATTTGGTGCACCATAGTGACCATAGCTAGTATGAACATACATAATTAACTTGTCAATCATAGAGTCAGGCACAACTATCCTCCATGATTCCCCCTGCCTAGACTTCAAATTATACATTAATAAATTCTGGTACATTCTATACTTACTGAAAATGTTTTTAATATGTTTATCTTTACTATTTATATTATCATGATTATTTAAGATAGTCATGATTCTATTTAGTCTTTGATCCTGACCTTGAATCATAGTGAGATTATTATAATCATCAACTATAGATCCATCCCTAACCAAATTAACATTACTAACAATTATATTTTGTGTGTCAGGATTTTGTGACACCAAACAGATAGGGTGGCAGCTAAGAATATCAGCAGGGATATTCTGTCTCCATTCAATATAGATAACTCTATAACTGAATTGTTGGAGGTACAAGCTCCACCTAACAAGTCTCTCATTACTGAGGTAGCTTTTATTTAGAAATTCTAAGCTCCTATGGTCGGTCAGTACAATCA
>JAQFVV010000881.1:107500-176186 GCA_028023455.1 Epiperipatus broadwayi | reverse complement strand
CGTCTGTTCATTCAACACGAGCTAGCATCTAGGCAAAAGCACCTCGAGTCCAACCATGTGCGAGATACCTAGGTCAGGCACATTCATGAACTCTGCCCTATTTACCCATTTCCCAGCTCTGGCAACTTATGAGCAACGCTGCTGATGATACACGAACCAATCCCATCTTTCCTAGCCGGCAATCACAAAGCGGAAACATAAAAAGACTCTAACTGGAAGTGACTTATTTATAGATATATTATTATGATTAGCGGAATTTTATCATCTAGTACCTTAAACCTTGCTATATAGCATAACACATTATTATTATTCAATAAATGAAACAATGACTCTGATATTTTAAATGTATGAAAGATTTATTAAATTAGCTTAATATAAAGATAACAGAGTAATGGCGTTATCTGTCAACTATAAATTACACGCTTTCTTTCCATTAAACCCTCTCACAGTAATACAAATCAAGCGTACTTATTTAAGTTACGCTGCAATGATAAATAACTAATAGTTTTGTTTATTGCGGCGATTTATATGTCAATAGTTAATACGAGAAATAAACATGATTTTTGATAGCATAAGAATAGGGCTATTTCCAGTTATTAAGTATGACATTTAGTAAAAGATAGCACTTTACGATTATTGATTTTATGGTAATGATATTTGACAAGTAACTCAATATCTACATTTGCGAAACAAATACGTGTGTGGGACATGAGAATGGTGTCGCAAAATGGCGCACCTTTGAATATTAATAGAAAATATACAATTTGTGACTAACCATTTAGCAAAATCACAACAGTATGATTTAAGAGCATAGATAGGGTTTAACTAGAAGGAAAAGTGGAGGAACGGTGCGTATATTACGGCGATTTGTTGAAATCCATTTTAGGATCGAAGAACGTGCTTCAAATTATGTGAACGAAGAAAGATGACTGACTTAACTGCAAACTTTAGGCAGAGTCGAGTCATAAGATGAAGAATGCACTTTATGAAGTTGCCATGGGCCAGAATGTTTCTTCCGGAGCAGTCCCCATGCAATCATATATTTAGTGCCGAAGACATCAAAAGGGATTACCGACCCTGTTCTTGGACGTGGAGAGTAAGATCTGGGGTTCGGGTCTTACCGAGACCCCATGGAATGAAGCACAAAAAGATAGATATGAGAATCTATAGAAGGCCCGTATACACGCAATGCTTAAATTACTATAATATACAAGTTTTAATACTAAGAAATGGAAATTTATTACCTATCTGAATTAATAACTCTTCGTACTGGTATGATTTAAATTACTCAAATGGCCATGCAATAATTGAAATTAACGCTGATATTATAGCTTAAAGAATGATAGAATCCCCTCCCTGTTAATTACTTTTAAATGACAGATATCTATAACTTCCCACAACGTATAAATGGTAGAAATACTTGTTTTTGAAGCGCTTTTGAAAATACATTATTTTATATATATATAAGACGAAGACGGGGGATAAATATTTAAAGAAAATATTAACTAATTCATATCAATACGTCAAAGATTTGATACATTTGCACTATTCTTACTCAATAATAATAAAAAAACATTTCTAAGAAAAAAAAAAGATTTGTATTCTGTTTTTAAGTAATAGAATACGAGAAGAATTATTTGACTCTCTTTTATTTTTCTCTCCCAAACTGGCAAGCATTTATTGCTATATAATAACAAACTTATTTTACTAAAACAAATCATTTCCCCCCCCCCCAACGAAAGCTTGCGAATTTGGGATAGCCATTGACATATTATTCAACATATAAAGTAATCATGGAAATTAATAAAATATTGCCGCATAGAAACGAAATTAAGAAATAATAATTATTTAAATAGGGTTTAATGGTTGGAAAGCTTAGTGGAGAGTTATATAAAGAGATTGAAATATATTTAAATCATAAGGTAAAAGTTTACAAAGTATTTACACGAATTAATTATTAAACACTATATTTAGAGAAGAGGGGAATTACTTGATATGAAATTTGGCAGCAACTCGAAATGATTACCTTGGTATAATCTCGGGCGGTTTCTTTGGTGGTGTTTGAATTTCCTTCGGTGACTAGATCTAGTTTAAAAGGCATGACTGTTCAGGCAGGTATTAAGTTCATTGTTCATAAATCAGGTACATCTTTATCGGGCTCCTTGAGTATGGGTCTCAGGAGAGACCGTCTCCGAACGGAGAAGAAGGGTGGAAGTTCCTTAGCCTCGGTACATTGAAGTTTTTACAGGTCAAAAACTAACGTGGATTTTATCTGCCACTCCTTTCCTTCACTTTCTAATCACCTTTTTCGGTCAAAAATAGCTCGTTTTATATCTATGCCAAGGTATTCAAAGAATGTCTTTTTTTATCTCTTCCAGCTAATGAAAATCTCCACTTTTAACTTAACAAAAATTTTGTGTATTGTTTGGAAGACGCAATTAGATAAGGTGCATCGAAATAGATTTGACAAAACATGTTTATGACAAAAAGTAACTCAATTATTTTAACTTCTACTTTTAACTTTAGGGAAATGTTTAATTAAAACATTTTTTTAAATCAAGATTAAGTTTCCCTCCTTTAATTATTTGAACAATCACTAATTGCGACTTCCCTCTTGGAATTAAAAAAAAGAAGTAGACTTTGATAAAACAAAATAATTTAAAACATAAAATCTGATAGATCGAATTTCCCGAAATATTTTGAATTAGTATTTTTTTCTAGCAATTATTCTTCCATGACCTATTGCCTATACGTACTCACTACGCACATATTCTAATTAAACGTAATATATTATTATTTACATGTTTAAGTTCAGATACTTACATAAATATCGACGTTATTGATTATTTTAAATATAAAAAAAAAACTGTTAGTGAGTAAGAATATATACGCACGAGTAGGGTTCGAACTAGGTTTGGCAATGGAAGATTTGAGGTGGCTGTGAAGCGCAATCTGAGTCTCAGATTCCGCTTCATATTCCCGCACATACAATTGATAACAAAAAAAATGTTTTAAATAAAAAAAAAAATCTTACTTGATGTTTTGGTGACAAAAGAACAACCTGGTTTGAAAAGAATACATGGTTTTATCCTTAAAACAAGTCATCAGACTACTGTTAATTTATATCTATATCTTTGTATAACTTTCTTTTTTTTTTTTTTGAATTTTTCTATCTCAATCTTGCTGCTATGTGCTAAGAAAAATACATTTCTTCATGACCGTAAAACAAATTTACACTTAAAACGATGTCTATAAATTGGGGCTGTGGTCCAAATTCCTTAATTTCTCTGTCAGTCTGCTATCTATTGTCCTTCCGGGTCTAATTCCTTTTATATTTTCCTCGGTCTGGAGGTTCATATAGTTTTTTAGGTCTGGTTTGCTCACCCTGCCATGAGTTAGGCTGGTCTTGATAGGGTTGGCCCATTGGTGCGGCCTGGTACCTATCCTGCTCTCCTCTCCACGTATTTGTCTGCTGTTCTTTACTCATCAGCGTGTAATCAATAGTAGTGAGGAATTGTGCCATTTCCTCTATCTTTCTCAACCGGCATCCTACCATCATCTGCTGGAATCTGAACAGCTCCTGTAAGCTATCTATATGTAATTTAGGATTTTCTCCTGCGTCCCCTTTAAAGGACTTTACTTGAATGAACTTTGCAATCTGAGTTGGTGCATACGAAACGTGTTCCAAAGGCGTAATGAGGTTTGACCTTCTATCTGTAAGCTCCTGGGTCAGTTGTAGTTTTTCTGGCCTGCTATATAATTCATCTTTTGTCTTTACCTTGGTCTCTTCTGGCGCCTCTCTATTACTCTCTAGTGTCTTCATTGTACTCTTCTTCATTTTACAAATTTCATCTTTAATTTCAACTAGCTGTTCGTTTGCTCCCATCTGTGTCTCTTGCAAGTCTTTAATGGCCCTTTCTTGTTTCTCCCTACATCTCTGTCCATCCTCTAGACTATCATTAATTTTATCAAAGGCTCCGTGGAAAGTGGCTTCTTGCCTATCTATCCTATTTCGTGTCAGCATTACTTCCCCCGTCATTTTCTGCACTGCATCATTGGTTTCCTGTTTATAGTCCCCCAGTAGCCCTTCGAATTTAGTCTGCACTTCCTCATAGCCACTTTTGCAATCTGTCTGTATCTTGTCTATTTTTTTCATTAAACTGTCATTCATTTTGTTACACATTGTTATCATAATGTCTTTCACGTTTTCATCCCTTGCTTCTATTTTGCTTAATCTGGCTTCTAATTTTTCTTCCATTCCTTTCAACATAGTGACTAATAATGCCATGTTCAATTCCTGATTATTAGTCTCCACAGGTTTCTGGACAATCTCATCCTGGGTGCTTTTTCCAACCTTATTATTGTTTTCTATCTCTTCCACATTTTTATTTTCTTCTGAGATTATTTTCCCTGATCTCAGCATCTTTCCCCTGACATGTTACTTCCTCTTTCTTTTCTGTATTCGTCTCCATTTGGCTATGAGCTTAGAATATATATATAGATATGTATTTTACTTATTTATTAATTTTTTTAAAGATACACTCAAAATGTTCACTTATAGCTTCTTGTTTTATTTTATTCATGAAATGATACACCTATCCTCCCCATTCTCGACTGTCTCACCCTAATCCCACTCCCCAACTCCCGTACCCAATCTAGACCTGACTTATTATTTAATATTCTACCCTGCCTGACTTTTACAATTTTATGCTTGCCCTAATTCATCACTATATCTACACTAAATACTAGTCTCATATTATTTTTCAACTTATCTCGTCTTTTCTCCCCAGTGTTTTCCTTTCGGTTGTTCCCTTGCACCTGAAACATATTTAAACTTAAAATGTCATTAATTCATGTTAGCATTATTCAAATTGCATTATATAATTATGTATACAGTGTGTAATTTATTATATACAACTCTCCACATAACTCGTTCGATCTTTGAGTCATTGCCTCTAACATTTTTATTTTATTTTCTTCAGTCTACCACCTGTGGACAAAATTTATAATGGTATTACTACCGAGCGCCAGCCCAAAGGGATAGACTGTTACAATTCTCTTTTGCTAGATGATCCGCTTTTAACTGATTGTATATTTTTACGAACGCATATTTATTAATCATGGTTGTGCTGCAATCCCCATTTTAACATCTATCATACACAAACAAATTTTTCCCAAAAACTGACATATGTCTAGAATTATTCTTGGAAGATATATACTGGACTTTATTTGTTGAGGAAAAGAAAAACAAACAAATATATGCTTTAGCCTATTCGTGAGATAGGAAATAGTACATTTATATTACTACTGACATGTTCATGGTATTTACATTCTTTGAAATCATATGAGTTAGGTGTACAGATTCAATAAAAACATTTTTTTTTTTATATATATATTTTCTCACGAATATGCTATATCTATTCAGGGTATGTGGGTGTTTATCTCGAGCCTCACGTTGTCGCGCCACTCCTTAAGAAAAAAAAATTAGCATGTACCGGTCAGTTTCGTCTGTTCATTCAACACGAGCTAGCATCTAGGCAAAAGCACCTCGAGTCCAACCATGTGCGAGATACCTAGGTCAGGCACACTCATGAACTCTGCCCTATTTACCCATTTCCCAGCTCTGGCAACTTATGAGCAACGCTGCTGATGATACACGAACCAATCCCATCTTTCCTAGCCGGCAATCACAAAGCGGAAACATAAAAAGACTCTAACTGGAAGTGACTTATTTATAGATATATTATTATGATTAGCGGAATTTTATCATCTAGTACCTTAAACCTTGCTATATAGCATAACACATTATTATTATTCAATAAATGAAACAATGACTCTGATATTTTAAATGTATGAAAGATTTATTAAATTAGCTTAATATAAAGATAACAGAGTAATGGCGTTATCTGTCAACTATAAATTACACGCTTTCTTTCCATTAAACCCTCTCACAGTAATACAAATCAAGCGTACTTATTTAAGTTACGCTGCAATGATAAATAACTAATAGTTTTGTTTATTGCGGCGATTTATATGTCAATAGTTAATACGAGAAATAAACATGATTTTTTTGATAGCATAAGAATAGGGCTATTTCCAGTTATTAAGTATGACATTTAGTAAAAGATAGCACTTTGCGATTATTGATTTTATGGTAATGATATTTGACAAGTAACTCAATATCTACATTTGCGAAACAAATACGTGTGTGGGACATGAGAATGGTGTCGCAAAATGGCGCACCTTTGAATATTAATAGAAAATATACAATTTATGACTAACCATTTAGCAAAATCACAACAGTATGATTTAAGAGCATAGATAGGGTTTAACTAGAAGGAAAAGCGGAGGAACGGTGCGTATATTACGGCGATTTGTTGAAATCCATTTTAGGATCGAAGAACGTGCTTCAAATTATGTGAACGAAGAAAGATGACTGACTTAACTGCAAACTTTAGGCAGAGTCGAGTCATAAGATGAAGAATGCACTTTATGAAGTTGCCATGGGCCAGAATGTTTCTTCCGGAGCAGTCCCCATGCAATCATATATCTAGTGCCGAAGAAATCAAAAGGGATTACCGACCCTGTTCTTGGACGTGGAGAGTAAGATCTGGGGTTCGGGTCTTACCGAGACCCCATGGAATGAAGCACAAAAAGATAGATATGAAAATCTATAGAAGGCCCGTATACACGCAACGCTTAAATTACTATAATATACAAGTTTTAATACTAAGAAATGGAAATTTATTACCTATCTGAATTAATAACTCTTCGTACTGGTATGATTTAAATTACTCAAATGGCCATGCAATAATTGAAATTAACGCGGATATTATAGCTTAAAGAATGATAGAATCCCCTCCCTGTTAATTACTTTTAAATGACAGATATCTATAACTTCCCACAACGTATAAATGGTAGAAATACTTGTTTTTGAAGCGCTTTTGAAAATACATTATTTTATATATATATAAGACCAAGACGGGGGATAAATATTTAAAGAAAATATTAACTAATTCATATCAATACGTCAAAGATTTGATACATTTGCACTATTCTTACTCAATAATAATAAAAAAACATTTCTAAGAAAAAAAAGATTTGTATTCTGTTTTTAAGTAATAGAATACGAGAAGAATTATTTGACTCTCTTTTATTTTTCTCTCCCAAACTGGCAAGCATTTATTGCTATATAATAACAAACTTATTTTACTAAAACAAATCATTTCCCCCCCCCCCAACGAAAGCTTGCGAATTTGGGATAGCCATTGACATATTATTCAACATATAAAGTAATCATGGAAATTAATAAAATATTGCCGCATAGAAACGAAATTAAGAAATAATAATTATTTAAATAGGGTTTAATGGTTGGAAAGCTTAGTGGAGAGTTATATAAAGAGATTGAAATATATTTAAATCATAAGGTAAAAGTTTACAAAGTATTTACACGAATTAATTATTAAACACTATATTTAGAGAAGAGGGGAATTACTTGATGTGAAATGTGGCAGCAACTCGAAATGATTACCTTGGTATAATCTCGGGCGGTTTCTTTGGTGGTGTTTGAATTTCCTTCGGTGACTAGATCTAGTTTAAAAGGCATGACTGTTCAGGCAGGTATTAAGTTCATTGTTCATAAATCAGGGGCATCTTTATCGGGCTCCTTGAGTATGGGTCTCAGGAGAGACCGTCTCCGAACGGAGAAGAAGGGTGGAAGTTCCTTAGCCTCGGTACATTGAAGTTTTTACAGGTCAAAAACTAACGTGGATTTTATCTGCCACTCCTTTCCTTCACTTTCTAATCACCTTTTTCGGTCAAAAATAGCTCGTTTTATCTCTATGCCAAGGTATTCAAAGAATGTCTTTTTTTTATCTCTTCCAGCTAATGAAAATCTCCACTTTTAACTTAACAAAAATTTTGTGTATTGTTTGGAAGATGCAATTAGATAAGGTGCATCGAAATAGATTTGACAAAACATGTTTATGACAAAAAGTAACTCAATTATTTTAACTTCTACTTTTAACTTTAGGGAAATGTTTAATTAAAACATTTTTTTAAATCAAGATTAAGTTTCCCTCCTTTAATTATTTGAACAATCACTAATTGCGACTTCCCTCTTGGAATTAAAAAAAAAGAAGTAGACTTTGATAAAACAAAATAATTTAAAACATAAAATCTGATAGATCGAATTTCCCGAAATATTTTGAATTAGTATTTTTTTTCTAGCAATTATTCTTCCATGACCTATTGCCTATATGTACTCACTACGCACATATTCTAATTAAACGTAATATATTTTTATTTACATGTTTAAGTTCAGATACTTACATAAATATCGACGTTATTGATTATTTTAAATATAAAAAAAAACTGTTAGTGAGTAAGAATATATACGCACGAGTAGGGTTCGAACTAGGTTTGGCAATGGAAGATTTGAGGTGGCTGTGAAGCGCAATCTGAGTCTCAGATTCCGCTTCAATACTAACTACTCTGACGTTTATGTAAACAAAACATACGCTTGATTGGCAGTCTTGGTAGGACGCCATCTGTGAACATAAATACAAGCGTTAGCAAATTTTTTAACTTGCATTTTTGTTTATCATATATATATAAGTCTATAATGAATTGTTAAAGAGACTATAACAACCAAAAACAAATTCATATTTGAAGAGTTGTCTGCACCCTTAATTAAAATAATTATTGAAACAATAAAGTATAGGATAAAAACAACTGCAATGGCCAAATGAAAAAAAAAAGGTAAATACAAATATACAGAAATAAAAAATTATAATAATATTATAGTAAAAAGGCTTAATAAAATTATCAGTTAGCTTAATAAGAAATGCAAAGGAATAATTAATGTAAAATAGTTAATAAAAAAAAGATAACCCAATAAACTTGTTGGTTAAAAATAGATAGATTATAGAAAAATAATAAAGAAATAATTAACAGAATATATATATAATGAAAATGCAATCAGTAATTAAAAATTAAGATTCAAAACAAATATGTGGAATGAACTATTTTTTTAAAAAATAATTTAAACAATATATGTTAGATAATACATCACCATTATATTTATAAAGAAAGAAAAAAGGCGACAAGTTTAGGGAAAGTTAAAAAAAATGAAGTGACATACAGACAGTATTAAAGAAAGAAAAATAAACCAAGAAGTACTAATAAAACAGATCAAACTAAAATTAAATTGTGTTAGAAAGATATATATATATATATATATAGTAAACTATATAAACAGAAAATTACTTACGATCAGATATGGATTTATATATATTTTTTTTACATAGGAGTATAAATGTGAATCTATTTAGTAGAAATTTGAATCTATTTATAGATGAAATGTTACATGGGATAATAAATAATATGAAATATAAAATTATAAAAAATAATTAGTAAGTTTAAGTCTATATATATATATATATAAATAACTACAACCATTTTAAGTCTATATATATATATATATAAATAACTACAACCATTAAATGTCTGTATTTTTAAATTATATAATAATAATTCAAACAAATATATTTAACACAGTATTCAAAATTAAATAATATATTCTTTACCAGAAGTACTTTCAATTGTTTCACTGACAATCTTTTTCAACTGTTAATACAAACGTACAAAAAATAAAAACTTGCATTACCCATCATTCAATCTATTCAAATTTCCCACAATTCTGTTGTCTTTATATTAGCCGATTGTTTATTCATCAAACAGCCTCTATTCCTAGATATCATCATTGCCTCTTTAATTTTACGTTTTTCACTACACCTTTCAATTTGAATAATTTTTATATCTCTATTATTAAATTTAAAACCATAATTACATGTTTTATTATGATCAAATATAATTGATGGAGTATTCATATTTACTGAAGATATATTTTCTTTCTGTACACGTTTATATAATGTCTTATGATCATTATATCGTTTTTGTAATGTACATTTGGATTCCCCTATATATTTTATTCCACAACTACATTCCAACATATATATAACAGAACTTAATTCAAACTTAGAAATCTTGGCTTTGGAGTTATTTATCATATCATTTATATTATTTGAAGAGAAAAAAGAAATTCTACACAAACCACTAAAAAGTTTATAAATTAATTTAGCTTGTTGATTAGATATAAAAGGAATAGAAATCCATTTATCACTTTTTAATTTACTTAATATTTTCTTATTATTACTCTTATTTTGATTATATTTTGTAATTGTATTATAAATAATATTCCTTCCATAACCAACATTCAACATATCAGTAATATATACATTAATATTTTCAATTTTATCACTAATAAATTTGCACAAATAATCATTTCTAAATAAAAATGACTTCAAACTAGCTAATTTATGACTCATATGAACTTTAGAATTATATGGAATATAACCCCTAATTTCCACAGGCTTTAAAATCATATTATAATCAAACACATTATTATTTCTTTTAATAAATATATCTAAAAACTTTATAGAATCTTCCTTCTCTTCATTTAACACCCATTTTACATTATTAATCATATTTAACTCATTAAACAAATTAACTATTATTTCATTATGTGCACATATAAATACATCATCAACATATCTACAATATACTTTAATTCCTTTATATTTTATCTGAGACAATATCTTAACCTCATAATTAGAAATAAAATAATTACAAAGCTGTGATACCACCGGAAGACCCATTGGCCAACCAAAATTCATTTAATGATTGCTTTTATAAAATGAATTTTGGTTGGCCAATGGGTCTTCCGGTGGTATCACAGCTTTGTAATTTTTTTATTTCTAATTATGAGGTTAAGATATTGTCTCAGATAAAATATAAAGGAATTAAAGTATATTGTAGATATGTTGATGATGTATTTATATGTGCACATAATGAAATAATAGTTAATTTGTTTAATGAGTTAAATATGATTAATAATGTAAAATGGGTGTTAAATGAAGAGAAGGAAGATTCTATAAAGTTTTTAGATATATTTATTAAAAGAAATAATAATGTGTTTGATTATAATATGATTTTAAAGCCTGTGGAAATTAGGGGTTATATTCCATATAATTCTAAAGTTCATATGAGTCATAAATTAGCTGGTTTGAAGTCATTTTTATTTAGAAATGATTATTTGTGCAAATTTATTAGTGATAAAATTGAAAATATTAATGTATATATTACTGATATGTTGAATGTTGGTTATGGAAGGAATATTATTTATAATACAATTACAAAATATAATCAAAATAAGAGTAATAATAAGAAAATATTAAGTAAATTAAAAAGTGATAAATGGATTTCTATTCCTTTTATATCTAATCAACAAGCTAAATTAATTTATAAACTTTTTAGTGGTTTGTGTAGAATTTCTTTTTTCTCTTCAAATAATATAAATGATATGATAAATAACTCCAAAGCCAAGATTTCTAAGTTTGAATTAAGTTCTGTTATATATATGTTGGAATGTAGTTGTGGAATAAAATATATAGGGGAATCCAAATGTACATTACAAAAACGATATAATGATCATAAGACATTATATAAACGTGTACAGAAAGAAAATATATCTTCAGTAAATATGAATACTCCATCAATTATATTTGATCATAATAAAACATGTGATTATGGTTTTAAATTTAATAATAGAGATATAAAAATTATTCAAATTGAAAGGTGTAGTGAAAAACGTAAAATTAAAGAGGCAATGATGATATCTAGGAATAGAGGCTGTTTAATGAATAAACAATCGGCTAATATAAAGACAACAGAATTGTGGGAAATTTGAATAGATTGAATGATGGGTAATGCAAGTTTTTATTTTTTGTACGTTTGTATTAACAGTTGAAAAAGATTGTCAGTGAAACAATTGAAAGTACTTCTGGTAAAGAATATATTATTTAATTTTGAATACTGTGTTAAATATATTTGTTTGAATTATTATTATATATATATATATATATATATATATATATATATATATATATGGCTGCAGAAAGGAGTTTGCTATTAACTGAAAGGAGAACCTTTGATTCCTCTTGGAGGCCTTAAAGGAACCGAGCAGGGCAAATTCCTAATGTCCACTCCATACATTCTTGTCGTTGCAGCTGTTATTACTATGTGATTATTCATATAGTATACGAACATGGATGGGCTGCTCACCAACATGCATTAGCCAGCATGGTGAGTTTATTGGGTTTTTACCTCTGAGTCTAAGATCAAGAAACGCCATGGTCTTTCTTCTCAGTGCCTGATAAGGCAGAGTGAATGTTTGTGTAAATGATAAATATTTTTCCAATACATATATACAATTATGACAGACAAAAATAAAGCATGGCCCTTATTCCCAGGAGGCTGTAAAGTCACCAACCAAGGCAGCGGTTGGTGGCCGAAGGTGGAGGGCGCTAAGAATTTCCTGATTGCAGACCCAGGCTGCCATTTGATGATGACTTTTTATTTAGGTACTTATAACTGCAGATCACTTTCAAGTGAAGGAAGATTGCAAGAATTAGGAGAAGAACTGTCTTATATTAAATGGGACATTATTGGACTTTGTGAAATTAGAAGAAAAGGAGAAGAAACAATTGATTTAAAAAGTGGACATATACTCCATTATAAAGGCACACATATTGGAAATACAAGTGGAGTAGGATTCATTATAAATAAAAAGTGGAAGAACAATATTGCGGAGATTGATGGTGTATCGGACAGAGTGGCAAGATTAGTTATACAACTTAATAGCAGATACCAAATGCAGATAATTCAGGTTTATGCCCCAACAAGTTCTCATAGTGATGAAGTAGTAGAAGATTTTTATATGGATGTACAAAAGGCTTTTGATCAGAGTAAACAACATTTTAAAATTGTTATGGGAGACTTTAATGCTAGAATTGGTAGACAAATGAAAGATGAAATTGCTGTAGGTAATTTAGGTTATGGTAATAGAAATGAGAGAGGACATAGACTTGTGGAGTTTGCAGAAAAAGAAAAACTTTATATTATGAATTCATTTTTTGAGAAAAATGTTAAAAGAAAATGGACGTGGAAGCATCCAAATGAAGGTACAGCACAATTGGATTATATTTTGACTACAAGAAAATACATATTTCAAGATTGTAATGTTCTTAATAAATTTAACACAGGAAGTGATCATCGATTAGTAAGGTGTAAGTTACGTGTTAATGTAAAACTAGAGAGACAAAAATTATTAAGAAAAACAATATTTATAATTGATATTCCTAATCTTCAGAAATATTCTAATGAATTTAAATTAGAACTTACAAATAGGTTTCAAGTGTTAGGAGATTTTGAGCATGATTCAGATTTGAATGAAATTAATATGAAAATAACTGATACACTTTTAAAAACAGCAACAAATATAGCTGGTAGAAAAAAGCAGCAACTGACTAATAAAATTTCTACTGAGACTAGAGAATTTATGAAGAAAAGAAGGAATATGAAGATATACAAAAATGATGTATTAAAAAGAACTGAATATCTCGAATTTTGTAAAATGGTAGGAAAAGAGTTGAAAATGATATAAGGAAGTATAACTGTGAAATAGCAAGGAAAGCTGTAGAAGAAAATAAAAGTCTCAAAAATGTTAAACAATATTTTGGTATTGGTAGGAAATTTATATCTGCAATAAGAAAAAAAGATAGAATTATTTCTAAAAAGAGAGATGATATCATGAACTTGGTAGAAGATTTTTCTCAACAATTATATAGTAATAAAGAACAAGTACCTCCTATATCTATTACATCTTCCGAATTGCTCAGAATTTTAAATGAAGAAGTGAGACATGCAATTAAGTGTATGAAAAAAGGAAAGGCTCCAGAAAATGATGGAATTATAATTGATATATTAAAAGAAGCAGGTGAAGAAATAGAAACAATTTTAGCAAAGTTATATACCAAATGTCTAAATGATAAAGATGTACCAGAAGATTGGAAGAATGCATCAATAAAATTAATATTTAAAAAAGGTGATAAAGAAGATATTAGATATTACAGACCTATCAGCCTTTTATCAGTTTTATATAAAAATTTTACCAAGATAATTACAACTCGTCTACAGAGAACTTTGGATTTCCACCAACCAAGAGAACAAGCTGGATTTAAAAGTGGTTTTAGTACAATAGATCATATCCAGGTATTGAGAGAAGTCATAGAAAGGACAAACGAATATGAGTTGTCATTATGTTTTGGATTAGTAGATTATAAACAGGCATTCGATTCTATACACATTTCTTCAGTGATTAAAGCATTGGATCATCAAGGTATAGATCCAGGATATTGTCATATTTTAAAGAATATTTATAAAAATGCAACAGCAACAATTAGATTACATAATGATACTGGAAAAATCAACATTGAGAAAGGTGTAAGACAAGGTGACTCCATATCTCCAAAACTCTTTATAGCAGTGCTGCAAGAAGTATTTTGTGGATTAAAATGGGAAACTAAAGGAGTGAAAGTAAATGGAGAGTATTTAAGTCATTTAGATTTAGTAGATGATGTAGTTGTTTTTGCAAATAATGCTTCAGAGCTGCAGGAAATGTTGCAGGAGTTAGCAGATGAAAGTAAAAAAGTAGGACTAAAGATAAATGTTAAAAAGACTAAAGTAATGTTTAATCGATTTGCTCAAAATATGAAAATAAAGATTGATTATTAAGAATTAGAAGAAGTTAACAGTTACAAATACCTTGGTCAGATTATTAATACAGATGGAAACATAATGGAGGAAATTAATCATAGAATTAAACTTGGTTGGAGTGCTTTTGGTAGAAATAACTTGATACTAAAAGGAAATATGCCTATGTGTTTGAAAAGGATGGTTTTTAACAAATGTGTTTTACCAGTTCTTACTTATGGATCTGAGACTTGGACACTTAATAGAAGATCAATACAGAGACTTCAGACCACTCAAAGGCGTATGGAGAGATGCGTGGTGGGAGTAACAAGAATGGATCGAAAATGCAATGTATAGGTAAGAGAACAAACAGGTGTTACTGATCTCATTGAAAAAATTAAAAGATTGAAATGGAGTTGGGCTGGTTATATTGCTAGAAGAGATGATAATAGATGGACAATTGAAATTTTCAACTGGATTCCAAGAGATTGTAAAAGACCTAGAAAGAGACCACATGTGAGATGGATGGATGAAATAAGAAAATGTGCAGGGGTGTTGTGGAGAATAGAATCTAAAGATTGGAGAAGATGGATTAAACTTGGAGAGACCTTCATCCTGCAATGGATTGATAATGGTTGATTATATATATATATATATATATATATATAATATATATAATCACAGAAATCATTTCCTTATATATATATATATATATATATATATATATAAGGAAATGATTTCTGTGATTAAGATTTAGTTAGATTATGTAGTATGTAATAGAGAAAAATAGGATATTGGATAATTACTTAAAAAAATTTTTTTAGACGTATTTAATAAACTGAAATAAAAGTAAAAATGTTAATAAAGGATTATAATATTAATTTTTTAGCTGTAATATAAAATGATAATGGTAAAATAGTATTAAAGACAGAATAAGGAATTAAAAAAAAATAAAAAAAATATTTTTGATTTAAAAATTAAATGGAATATTTAAAGTAAATCATTTGATATTGAACAGAGATAAATTTGTACCAAAATTAAATTATGAACATTTTATTAATTTGGGGGGGGGGATAAAACAGACAAGGATCCTAATGAAACAAATGATAATTAAAACAGTTCAATAATTAAATAATAATAATAATATTCAGCAATTAAATTTTTATCTAGGGCAATTTAAAGGCAGATAATGGGAACGGTGGACATTGAAGACTGACACCATAAAATTTATTTTTAATACACAAATAACTTCTAGTAAAAAGTAATGATTAAATTGAATATTCATAAAAACAATATTCCACACACACACACAATTATATTTCATGATTATTAGTCATCTCTACCCAATAAGTTATTACATTAATGAACAAATAATTAGCTTGGTTTCAATGAGGAATATTACACACACATTTATTAACAAGTAATAAACAATAACTTTAATAAAAGTACAATATTCTATGTTAATAATGATTATAATAGGAAATCTATTTATGTGTTTACAATTTAATAGATTCACATAATAATCACCATGAGATAAAAAAAATCTTTTTAACTTAAACCTCTTTGAGGATATCTGTAGAAATTTCAAATGATTTACTTTAATATCTTTGTGAGCTCACTTGTACATTTTGTATCTTTAATCATAGGAACATAAACATTAATCAATAAATTTAATGTTTTCTGTCAATACTTCTTTGATTTCTTTCAAGGAAGTTTTCTTAAAATTTTCATTGCATTTTCTTCTGGACATTTTAAAAAGTAGACTTGCATATTGATTATAGAAATACATTTCCATACAATAGTAACTTTAGGTTGTTAGTTGTTTTCTTTCTTCAGCAAATAAATGTTAGATATTTCTTCAGCATTGAATAATGATGAATAGATTGGCAGCATAAAGTTTAAAATTTGAGCTACAATTTTATAAACAGCTCTATATTTAGCTACACTACTGAAAAGATGGGGGAAGGCATCCTGGAGGATTCTGTATTCCAAAAAATGAATGATTTTAATTAATATTTTTTTATAAAATTCCACTGACGTCTTGACATCAAGAGATAATACAGCAAAGTGCCTTGACAAATTTTTCCTGGTTTTTTGAAGCAGGTGAGGTTGAAAGTTTTTGTTAGTTACCATAACAACATTTTTGATTTAAAAATAAAATATTTTTTTTTTATTTTAGAAGAATAAAGTAATAATACATTTTAGCTTTTCACTTATTTTCCTTTTAATATTTTAAGAGCATTATATAAAATTTATTCTTATTCATGGCTTTAATATTTTGATACATATAATAACAAAAATATATATGTATAAATCAATGCCTGAAAATTAAGATGTGAGGGATACATATGCCCCTCCGCCATTTAAAAACAAAATAGAGTCAATGTATCCATAAATATCACTCAATTTTATTTCTAGGTGAAAAGATAATTGATTTCAATTTTACAATAATGTCACACTCAGCCATACTTCTTTGGAGGTAGATGTACAAACTGGTATGTTTCTAATAAATAATGTCATGTTTACAAATTCAGTATATTGGTATTCATATAACAAAAAATGTTTCATTAATTTTAATTAAATATTATTTATTGGACCTGATAATCTGCCTGCAATGTTGAGATGAACAAAGAAATTTCTCACTAACAGCGAGTGTATTATGTAATATGAATACGAATAGAAATATCCTGAGAACAAATATAATATTCACCAAGTCAAATAATGAACAAAGCTTTCAAATAAAACCCTGCTCTACTATGAAACTTAAAGGCTAACAAATATCAAAATATACCTGGCTAATTTTAAAGACTGACAAATATAAGACTATTTCTAGCTCACGTTTGAGACTTAGAGGCTGAAAAATATATGATTATGCTGGTTCAGTTTGGAGACCTAGAGGCTGATAAATGTAAAATAATATGGTTGGAACGGTGCTGAGGTAAAACTCTAAAATATCAAATAAGTATGACAACCTCAAAACAATGAAACTCTCGATTTATCATGATGACAAAATGCAACATTTTCAACCATTAATACATTTATAAACTGAATATTTGTTTACAACTATATGGAATTTTTTTTATACATGCTTAATTAACAATGCAAATAATAGATTAACATCATTTAAATGCTGACCTCTGATATTTTTTTAACTATTTATTCATGGATATTGTTGAATATTAGAGAACAAAATTTGTGTTTAAATATGATTTAAATATGGCAGATATTTCTGTAACTTCTATGAAACAATTAAAGTATCAAAACGATACATCTATTTTTTTTGTTTAACAATATTTCAATATTAAGTAGAACATTATTATATCTTGTTCATTTTTCATCTCCTTTTCTTAAGTATTGTTTTAGCATTACTTTTTTAAAACTAGACATTTTTTTCTGTGTTTATTCATAGAAGGATTAACATTTCCCACTCTCAAAATATTTTTTAACCAAAATGTAGAGTCTCATTTGTAACTCCGATTTATTTTTAGAAAAAATGAATATTTCATTTTGCACTTTCTAACTCTTCTTTTTATTCTCCTCCTCTCATAACAATTTCCTGAACATAATTTCTTATCGGATCATTTACTTAGCTTAGTTATTTGTCTAAGATCTGGATTTCTCTCTTTTTTTATTATCTACATTTTAACCTTGATGGTTACAACGTATTATTATTATTCACCTTTCCAAAAAAAATTATTTGACTTTGTTAAAAATATACCTTTGATCATCCATATTAATATTTAGATAACTTAATTCGTTTTTTAAATCATACATTTTTTCACCCATATCTTTATTATGTGTGAACTGAGAGGTACAGACAACAGTCTCGAAAGTGCCACACTTCAAAAGTTGTGTATTATAATTGTTTACATACTGAACATTTTAACTATCCCCATTGAGTATTTACCAAATTCCTTATCTGCTTTATGTAATTTAGGTATATCTATCTGTGGTGGTTCTAACATTATATCACAACTAGTTTTATTATTGTGTCTAAATTCCTATAACAACTGTTTTTATTTTTATTTTACTTTGGTAAAAGAATTTTTGTTTGTTCTCTATATTTTGTGAACATGCTTTTCATTTCTGTGTGTAATTTTTAAAATCTTTACTTTCTTTTTCAAACGTTCTATTCAATTATGTGAACATGTTTTACATTTCCGTATTTTGTTTTTTAAAATATGCAATTTCTTTGCGCATGCTCGTAATCAAGTTTTTTATTTTCCTGAGCTTCCCTTATTGCTCCAGAATGGGTAAGTATACATGTAAATTTATATTAACAAAATTAGCTACTAACTTTCTATAAAAATTAAAATTAAAATAAAAATTCTAATGAAAGTAATTAAATAGCAATCATCGAACAACTCAAAAGAGCAGAATGAGTTATTTCTATGATTGTGATGATTAAAAAAATGTATTTCTCCAACAAAGTGTTTGTTGTTCTCTTTATATATATCTTACTATCATCATCATCATCATTCCTCTTTTTATTATTGTTGTTATTATTATACCTTACTGTCATCATCATCATTCCTCTTCTTATTGTTGTTATTATTATACCTTACTATCATCATCATCATTCCTCTTATTATTATTGTCATTATTATTATACCTTATTATCATCATCATCATCATCATCATTCTTCTTATTATTATTGTTGTTATTATTATACCTTACTATCATCATCAGCAACATCATTCCTCCTCTTCTTCTTCTTATTATTATTAGTTATTACTACTACTCCTACTACTTTTACTACTACTACTACTATTACTACTACTATTATTTAAATAATATTTATTTATTAAGTGCAAGCACTTTTTGAAATTAAACTAAAAGGCAGAAACCTCTCCCATGCACTTTTTTAAAATGCTTATATGGCAGCCAAGTAATAGTATTGTTGTTATAGTGAGGGTCATAAAAACAACTCAATAAACATCTTCAAAGACATCAGTATTATATTTAATAGCAATTGGTGTTTTTTATCCTTACATTGAAGAAATGATAAATAAAGTGTTTAAAATATTATGGATATAATTCTAACATCTGGTAAACAATTTAATAACTTTAAAAAAATATAATTCCTTTTGCTCTTTTATCCTGCATATTTATAACATGGATCTGCTGTTTGGAACTCGGTCAAAATCAGATATTGTCACATTTCATTAGTTTGCAATACATTTTCTAAATACTTAATTCTAAGGAATAATACTCCTTTATGTTGTTTATCTTATAATCAATAAAATATAATATAAATCTTTATTATATACTAGTAACAACTTGTAAATACATCAACATAAAAATTATATATATATATATATATATAAGCCTTTTTCGGTAATTCTAATTTTTTTTTACCTTTGTCAATATGATACCTCGTACTAATACTAACATATATTACGTAAATATGATGGTCTAATAGTAAAAATCTAGATATATTAATAGGAAATTATATGATTAAAGATGATATGAAATATATAAAGGGAACAATATATAAAATTACTTGTGGGATATGTAAAATGGTTTATTATGGGTAAACATCAAAACAATTAGAACAAAGGGCAAAAGAACATAATAGTGCTATTGAAAGGAGGAATGATAGATCAGCATTATATGGTATTATTTAAAATTTGGACATAAAATAGATTGTATTAAAACATAAGACCATTAATCATATAAAGGAAATGAATAGAAGGAAAATATATGAAACAAATTATATAAAATATAATATAAATACATGTATGAACATTTACAAAAAGTCAATTGATTTAATGAATGATTGGGTAATGGATAAAGAATGGAATGTTATATAAGGGAAAATAAATAAAATGATAAAAAATAATGAATTATAGGAAATGTCAGTAGATGTTGCTATATACATAATATATGTGATAGTATTAGTATGAGGTATCATATTGAGAAGGATAAAAAAATTTAGAATTACTGAAAAAGGCTTTTGTGTGTGTGTGTATATATATATATATTGTAACGAGCACAGACGTTCGTTACATTGTTTTTTTTATATATATTATTAAACAAGTTAAAATAAAAAGTTCGCATTTAAAAACTTTCTTTAAAAATTAAAAATTGAAATTAAAATATCGTCTTAAACTCTTATATATTAAGTCGCACAGATAATGAAAAATTATTAAAATAAAATTTTTATTAAAGAAAAAGGTATTTTTAAAACTAAATTTTAAAAAAGATTTGGAGATAAAATTATATCTTTAAATTTGTCTTGAAATATATTTTTGATTTGGAAAACAGGGTAATTAATTAGAAATGGAAATGATTGTTAATTAGTTAAATTAAAACCAGCCTTGAGCATTTAAATGTAATAACCTCAGTCAGATAGAAAAAAAAAACAATAGAAACTGATTAGCCAATGAAAGAAATCCATTTGGGAAATCGGACCTCAGCGAAAGAATCATCACTCCATGACACAATGTTAATTCAATCCTTGACATTAATATAAAAAGGACAGGTTTTGGAAAGCTTGGTAGTTAGTGAATGAGGAGTGATTGATTATTGACGATGTAACAGCTAGGTGTTAGTGCTGAGGGGATTGAAAAAGACGCACAGCTTCAATCCCTTCAGTTCTGTAAGAAAGGAAGAAAAATGGGCCATCGTTTCTTCATTGAGGACCAATTACACTAAAAAAAAAAAAAATAAAAATCTCCAAAGGATAAATAAATCGATCAACCGGATACGAATCTTCGGACGACGTGGGAATTCACGTGCAAACGGCAAGGAATATACGAAGATGAACTATTTCAATAACCGTAAGACTTTAAAATTTATGAACAGTAAATTAAAAACTTTCCAGATTTAAATGATTTCAATATTATTCTACCTGACCAACATTATTGTATTAATTAGTTATAATTTTATTTAATGTATTTAATTTGTAAAATCATTTCCATTTATTTATTTATTTATTTAATTTTGTTCTTTAAGTTTTATTATGATTTCTGTTTTCCGTTAAATAAATTATAAAAAAATGTTAAACTTAAGTCGGGCGTGAATGGCTGTATCGATTTGTAAAGATATATTAAGGGAGGGTAATCTTGGGTTGTTCATTTCGTAGTTGAATTGGTTCAATGGATTGGATATATTTATGTAATTAGTAGGTGTAATATGAGATCCGCTACGGGCAGGATTATAGATATACGCCACACACCCTCTGTTTGCCTATGGATGGGTTTGTAAGTCGGCAGAATACCGCAGCCCATTCCTATGGAGTTTTTAGTTTATTGATCTACTTGCCCACAGATGTCACATCCCTGTGGGTGGAGAGTCAATGTCGTTTCTATTTCTACATATTGTTCAGATGTACATTCCTGACAATATAGTTGTGTTGTCGTATCATGCTACATTGAATACATGAATGTATCAGATGGATTGGCGCCAGTTGATTGCGAAATGTGTTGCCTAAGGTTAAGTAGGGATAGAATATTTTATTTTCAAATGCAAATCTATGTAGTCGATTCAGGCTCGATCCTAAATAAAACTATTAAATTTAAGTTGTTTATAGATGCTTGCATAGATTGGTTATCGGTTAGGTATGTTTTGGGTTTTCATATTTGATCAAAATATATAGACATTCGATAAATAATGATACCTTACGGTGAGTGTCTCTAATGTATTTATTCGGATGTCCTTTAAGTTATTGGTGACGATGCAAGTATCTTATGAGGAATACTAGAGGGTTTCTTATAATTCCCTATGCAATTGTCAGTAATCAATAATTTTGTATTTTGATCGTTTATGTTTACTTTGAAATGTTTTTGACCGTTGAAATCTATGTAACCGATCTATAGCAACATATTAAACAGGTTTATAAGCCCATCTGTGCGAACTTGATTAAAAATGTAAATTTATAATATAATAGTAACTCAATGTAAATTAAAGTAAAATCAAAGTTAAAAATAATGTTAAATGTTTAAATGTAAATCACTAAAATAATTTTAAACCTTATATATATGTGCATAAATAAATCTGTTTGTATGATAATTACTGGCAGTGGCTTACTTTATTCTTTTATATACTAGTAAATGATATTATTAAATCTCTGCTATTCCACTGAGCTAGTGACATGGGCTAACGACCGGAATCAAAATTTAAAAAAAAAAAAAAATTTTTTTTTTTTTTGACTTACGTATCTGCCTACTTTATAAATTTTTCTAGGTTCAAATGCCTAGATGGCGCCCCGTAGTGCAGTTTACGTTAAGTCGCTTTCTCCGGATCGTTACAATATATATATATAATTTTTATGTTGATGTATTTACAAGTTGTTATTATTATATAATAAAGACTTATATTATATTTTATTATCATATAAAAGTGATTTACCTGCTGAAGAAGAAGCTATAAGTATCAACCAAAAAAAAAAAAAATCAAATCAATTTAGGCCTAGTACTTTCGAGGTTTTCCCTCATATTCATGGCTAAAATAAGTTATAAACATTGCTGTTATGTTATAAAATAATAAAATATGCAAATGTCAATGCAAATTAATTTGTCCATTTTTAGAAAATAGAAAAACATGAATCGCGTCTATTTATGGCATTGTTATCACTGATAATAAAATATGCCTCCTTGATTTTTCTTTTGCAATCATTGGCTTTGGAACATACTATCTTGGGGTTGCAGGGTTCAAACACATGGTCAGCCTGCTTCTCATGTTCAAAAAATATTGAGAAGTTATTATTATCTTTTGCTCTTCTATACGTATACATGTGTTGAGCAGCTCTATTATATTTTATTGATTTTCTAAATATTTTAAGTTAAATAACAATAATCTATCCCTATTTCCAAGAAAAAACGTCAGACATTTAACTCTAAAGGAAAGATAAATATATGGTATGTCATGGGTAATGGAATGTTGGATAAATAATAAACATACCCAAATTATAATAAAGTAAAATAAATCATTACCAATTTTGTGTCATTGGGATTATTTATTATATTTTATATTTAAATCAATTTGATATTTGGGTAGATCAGATTACCCTCTATTTTGTTCTCATAATATGATTATCCCCTGACTTTTGACTCCATGTAGGATGATCATTCATTATCCACTCTAAACATTTACTTAATTCAACAACATAATTCACTATTAATGTGACATAATCATCCTGCTGACAAATCCTTCAGTTCCCTGACATCAACTTGGCAACTTTAATCTATGGCAGTGTGTCATGATTTTTTGACTGTCTCCCTTGAGTATGAAGCCTCATTGTTGACACTACCAGTGATTATGATATCAATAGCCATTCATACAAGATATTTAAGCAGTTATACATAATAACTAATAATAATTAAATTAATTTAACAATAACAATAAACGTAAATGTGTCCTGTACTAGGGTGAACATTTAATGTTTTATATATAAAACCTCATTTCAATACCAGTCAAGCAGCCAGTCCATAAGTAATAGGTCTAGATATCAGCATCTATATTTTATTACACTCAAAAATTATAGTGATTGACCTATAGATATCCCCATTACATAATTATGATTGATGATTATAAGGCTGGACCATCAATTCTTTCAAAAAAATAACACTATAGACATATACAATAAAGAAAAATGTATTCTACATTATACAGATATAATTTTAATATATTAAATCGATAATCCATATAGTTAACCATTATTTAGTGTGTGGGTGCATAGATAATAAGATGGCTGGTTCCATCTAGATTTGAACAATTCCTGGATTTTGGCAGGTGGTGATTCATTTATGTTTCCTAGTTGTCCTATAGGTAATCAGTTAATGACATGCCAGTGGATTGATAATATCCGTATGTTCACTGTTGTTTTCTCTATGGGCCTGGCAATTATTGTCTACTTCTGGTGAGGGTGAACACATATACTGATGTTATTAGCTTGTAGGGTTGAATTCTTAGTGGGCATATGACTGACAGTACCCTACTCACAATGTTAATGTCATTTATCCCCATTGTTTCTAATCTAATAATTTAAATTTAGATCCCATTCTGCTTTGTTACTTTCCTATATTAAATTCACAAATTTGGTTAATTGAGTATCAATTTCTCTCACATTGTTGTCTGTAGGCTTAACATAACAAAAATAAAAAATAATAAAGAATGATGTCACAATATATGTATAATAATAATAATAATTATTATTATTATTAGTATTATTATTATTATTATTATTATTATTATTATTATCATTATTATTATTATCATCATCATTACTATTATTATTATTATTATTATCATTATTATTATTAGTATTATTATTATGTTTCAAAGAAAAGAACTTTATTGATAACCATAGAGTTACATTTGCTATAAGACACTTCGTATACATATATTTACATTGTTAGTGAGTAAACCAAGTTTAAGTTGGTATCTGTGATGTACAAAAAAGGAACTTAACTTAGGAGGGAAAGATATTTAAACATTGTTAGGGGGGTGAAAATACATATGTATACGTTACATTTATGAGTGCTGCTTGCTGTAATCATAGTTCTCCAAAGTCTTGGGTTATCATTGTTCAATTTGCAAAACTTCAACTTTGATGTATATTGCCATGCTGGGTTTAGTTTGCTTTCCAGTATTTGAGGTCTGATTTTGTTGTTACTGTCCTTTATATTAATATTATGCAATCAAAGACAACATTCTGTTTTTTTATTTGTAGATAATTGCCACATTTTTTTTTTTTATATATATATATTGGTTGAGGGCATAGATTTTGGTTATTGGGAGCCATCTTAGAGGTTTGATTGTTGTGTTATCAGTGACCAGGTTGCTGCATAGATGTCTGGATGTGCAATTTTATTGTCTCTGGCTCGTAGTTTTGCCAGTTTGATATTGAAAGTTGATGGATGTCGCCTTGTGTTGTTACCTAGAGTGAATGTGCATCTAGTGCACCAGTATGCATAAAGCATAAAAGTGGCTGCACGGACTGATGGAATAGAGCCTTTGCAATATGAATTAATGATTGTTTGAAGGGTTGTGTTAGATTGTCTATATGCTCCTATCATAATAACTTGAATTCTGTCTAGTGCCGGACAAAGATAGAATAGATGTTCCTGTGTTTCTTCAGCCCTGTGACACAGGGGACAAAAAGGATCAATGTTAGTGTATAGTCTCCGATATCTCAGAAAATATGTTGTGGGCAGTGCTTGTAGGTTTAGTCTCAGCAAAAAATCAAAATACTTTGGCTCCAGTGACCATTTTTTAAACTTATGGAGTAATTGTAGATTATTGATTTTCAGCATTGTCAGATTGGTGTCATGGGTTGGATTTGGATGGATTAATGAATAAATTTGCCAGTATGAATGCTTGTATATTGTCTGAAGAGATATCTGTGGAGCTGTGGTTTTTATATGATTGATCATTGATGCTAGTTGGTCATAAGCAGGGGGTGGTCTATCTGTTGGTGTTATTTGAAGTAGGCATTCAAGCATTGGAAAGTGTTTGACTGTGGATGTTATTAAGTTTGTGGCCTTCTGTAGATGGAAAATATAAATACTATGAAGTCCTAGTCCATTGTGAATAGGTGGTCTGGTAAGTTGTTTTGCAGATATTGACACAGTCTTCCTCTGCCACAAGAGCTTATTACAGAGAGAAGAGATTTTGTTAATAAAACCTTTAGAAAATGTGATAATGGGTGAGTAATAGGTGATTTTTGTTATGGCTAGCTGGTTAAATAGCTGGATCTTGGAGTATATTGAAAGATATGCCTTTGAGAGAGAAGTAGTAATTCGCTCTGTTTCTTCTTTGAGTTTGTTCTGGATCTTGACCCTCATTGCACTTGCACTCATATAAAAGGGAAATCCCAAGAAAGCAGATGGCTTTCCCCCCATACATGCCCATATACTGCTTTGCATTATAAAGAGACCAAACTGCCGTCTTATTTAGATTGACCCTGAGTTTGTGTGTAGCTGCAAATTCTTGTAGTATTGTATGCAAGGCTGGTAGGTGTTTTTTAGATGGGAGGAAGACAGTTATATCATCCATATAAGCGATACATGTTACCTGCTGAGATGTGTTTGGTATTTGGATGCCAATGAATGTTTGCTGGATTTTTATTAATAGAGGGTTGATGTAAAAGGTGAAAAGTAAAGCACTCAGTTGGGATCCTTGTGAGATTGATTGTGTTGGAGTAAAAGATTCAGAATTTTTTCCACTGAGTGTAATATGTATATCCCGATTTAACAACAAGTTGGTTATAACATATAAAATAGTGCGAGGTATTGCAGTGGCAGCCAACATTTTAATTAATATCTCGATTGCCACAGAATCAAAAGCTGATTCAATGTCTATTTGAACTGCAACTGGGCTGTATTTTTTCCGGCCTCGCACCGATCCCAATACAGCTTTGAAAAGAAGTGCTGCCTGTCCTGTAGATGATTGCTTTCTTGCAAACTGATATGGTGAAATCAATGGGAGCAGATATGATTCAATCCTGTCTTTAATGACTTTCTCAATGATCTTGATGGCAATTGGGCACATGGAGATAGGCCTTAATATTATTAAGGGTGGTTATTGGAGCTGGTTTCTTATTAAATGGTACTATTGCAATTGGATAAAGATTTTCAATGTTGTATATTTTTTGTGAGAGATAGTTTGCAAGATTACATAATACTTGATTAGTTGTATGGCTAAGGTGTTCGTACACAAATTTTGGTATGCCATGAGTGCCTGGATGACAGGCATTGGGCAGAGTGGCAAGCTTCAAAGCAAATTCATTAATGGTAAATGGTGTATTTGTTTCAGGTGATCCAAAATAATCGGGGGGTGGGTTGAAGAGTTGATGCGTCTGAAGATTCTGTTTGAAATGCTTATAAATAGGTTCAATCATGTTATGTGCTGCATGTATAGTTGTTCCAATTTGAAGTGCCATAGGTACTCTAATGGTGGAGGGAAAACCCATGGCCCATCTGATGTAGCCTCTAGTCCATGTATGTTGTTGACTGAGGCAGATTTTGCTTTTTTTTATCGCTAAATAGTCTTTAAGTGCTGCACATGTGCTGTTATATGCCTGGGTGAGCTTATATATATGCTGATATGTATTTTGAGTAGGTTTAGACATTGTTATCCTCTTGTGAAGTTCATCTGCCAGGGCTAATAGCCTGGAGGGTGGAGGTTTTTTTTTGGTGACATGGTCAATATTGAATGAAAGTATATTTATGTATGCCTGATATCTCTGCACAGCACTTAGTTGTAGTCCTGCAAGTTTATGGAGCATAATATATGTTTCAGAAAAAAGGGATTCTGGAGTGGATGCTGGTATTAGAATTCTCATTGTTTTCCCAAGTGGTAGTGTAGTTGGCTGAATTTCAGTTAGATCAAGTGTTGCAGTTTGAGCAGAGTGATCTGAGAATGGGGATGGATTGAGCTTGAGGCTGAAGTAATGATGCAGCATTGGTGAATAGAAGCAAAGGTCAATTAAAGATGTGTGTCGGTTATTATGGAATGTTACTGTGTTTGGTGGTAAAAAACCTTCAGCACTCATGAGTGGTATTGCAATTTGATGCAGCCATTTTGAGATGAAATCTGTGTACTTCATGTTAAAATCTCCCATGATGATAGTTGGGTAAGGAGTTGATGCTAGCAGTGAATTGATGGTGAGTATTATGTTTGATATGATGACGTTTCCAGGTGGGATGTAGGTGAAAACTATGTTGAGAGTGTTTGCATGGTGATGAAATGTAGCTATCAACAAGTTTGCATCGATATATATGATTCTGAATGATGTGAATGGGCAAGCTGGGGTTATTAGTAGGCCAGTTCCTCCCGCAGGTGATGACATGTCCCTGGAGCATGCAAAGAAGCCTTCAGTGCGAAGATGCACTGTTGGGTCAATCTGTGATCCACTATATATTTTTGTTTCCAGAAGTCCCAATATATGTGTCTGTGTGATTTTGGTCCATTCTCTAAGTTGATGCAGTTTGTTTGCCGAGTTCAAACCCCGCACATTAAAAGCTGTTATTTTGACTTTCATTATGGTTGTATTTTGGGATTGTTCACCTTTCAAAATATGTTAGTGACTGGTTTTCATTGTATGAGCTGTAAATTGTTGGAGTTTGTATTATTATTATTATTACTATTATCATTATTATCATTATTATTATTATTACTATTATTATTATCATCATCATTACTATTATTATTATTATTATTATTATCATTATTATTATTATTATCATTATTATTATTATCATTATTATCAGTATTATCATCATCATCATCATCATTATTATTATTATGTTTCAAAGAAAAGAACTTTATTGATAACCATAGAGTCACATTTGCTATAAGGCACTTCGTATACATATATTTACATTGCTAGTGAGTAAACCAACTTTAAGTTGGTATCTGTGATGTACAAAAAAGGAACTTAACTTAGGATTAGGATGTAATGATATTCCTTCTTTTATTTATAAGGGGCTAGCCGAATTTATTGCAGTACCTCTTGCCTTTGTTTTTAATCTGTCTCTTAATTCTTGTACTTTTCCTAGTGTTTTGAAATGTGCTAAAATGGTGATCGAGATTGTGTTTCTAATTATAGACCGATTTCTGTTTTGCATACCATTGCAAGAATTTTTGAGAGATGTATTTATAATAAAATTATTTCAGATGTGGGTAAGATAATTTCTTCTTCTCAACATGGTTTTAGTCCTAATAGATCAATTGATAGTAATCTACTGACAATTTATGATCATATAGCTTATGCTATTGAAGATTGTCAAAGACTAGATGTTATTTATTTTGATTTGTCAAAAGCCTTTGATAAAGTTGATCACAGTGTCTTACTTCATAAATTACATAAAATAGGTTTCTCTGATAAGCTTGTATATTGGTTTCAATCATTTCTATGTAGTCGTACAGCATATATTAAATTCAATAATGAAGTTTCATTTAATTCTGAATGCAATTTAGGTGTTCCACAGGGTAGTATTTTAGCACCCATGCTGTTTAATGTTTACATTAATGATCTTAATGATTGCTTGAGATATTCTTTTCTGTTAAGCTATGCTGATGAGTGTAAGATTTTTAGAAGAATTGTATCAGTGAACGATTGTGTTCTCCTTGAAAAGGATATTGATAACTTTAGTGCTTGGTGTCAGTCAAATAATATGACAGTTAATTTTGATAAATGTTCCTTTATTTCTTATTCCAAAAAATCTGAAGTTTTACAGTTTTATTATTATATCAATTCTCATAAAATTATTTCAGTTAAATGCCAAAAAGATCTTGGAATTATGTTTTCTTGTAATGGATCTTTTATTCCTCATCTTGAAATGATTGTTGGTAAAGCTTCTAAGGTTATGGGTGCCATTCTTAGACATGGTTATCAGTTCAGTAATGATACTAAATGGAAATTGTTTTTTTCATTGGTTCTTCCTATTATTGAATATGGTTCAATAATTTGGAACCCTAGTTCTTTGTGAGAATGTAACTTGTTGCAGTCTATTTCAAAGAAGTTTTTCAAATATGTTTCTTGGGAGGGTCATCATCATCATCATCATCAACCATTATCAATCCACTGCAGGATGAAGGTCTCTCCAAGTTTAAACCATCTTCTCCGATCTTTAGCTTCTCTTCACAACACCCCTGCACATTTTCTTATTTCATCCATCCATCTCACATGTGGTCTCTTTCTGGGTCTTTTACAATCACTTGGAATCCAGTTTAAAATTTCAATTGTCCTTCTATTATCATCTCTTCTAGCAATATGTCCAGCCCAACTCCATTTCAATCTTTTAATTTTTTCAATAAGGTCAGTAACACCTGTTTGTTGTCTTACCCATACATTGCGTATTCGATCTCTTCTTGTTACTCCCAACATACATTTCTCCATACTCCTTTGAGTGGTCTGAAGTCTCTGTATTGCTCTTCTATTAAGTGTCCAAGTCTCAGATCCATAAGTAAGAACTGGTAAAACACATTTGATAAAAACCATCCTTTTCAAACACATAGGCATATTTTCTTTTAGTATCAAGTTATTTCTACCAAAAGCACTCCAACCAAGTTTAATTCTATGATTAATTTCCTCCATTATGTTTCCATCTGTATTAATAATCTGACCAAGGTATTTGTAATTGTTAACTTCTTCTAATTCTTCATAATCAATCTTTATTTTCATATTTTGAGCAAATCGATTAAACATTACTTTAGTCTTTTTAACATTTATCTTTAGTCCTACTTTTCTATTTTCATCTGCTAACTCCTGCAACATTTCCTGCAGCTCTGAAGCATTATTTGCAAAAAAAAACTACATCATCTGTGAAATCTAAATGACTTAAATACTCTCCATTTACTTTCACTCCTTTAGTTTCCCATTTTAATCCACAAAATACTTCTTGCAACAATGCTGTAAAGAGTTTTGGAGATATGGAGTCACCTTGTCTTACACCTTTCTCAATGTTGACTTTTCCAGTATCATTATGTAATCTAATTGTTGCTGTTGCATTTTTATAAATATTCTTTAAAATATGACAATATCCTGGATCTATACCTTGATGATCCAATGCTTTAATCACTGAAGAAATGTGTATAGAATCGAATGCCTTTTCATAATCTACAAATCCAAAACATAATGACAACTCATATTCATTTGTCCTTTCTATGACTTCTCTCAATACCTGGATATGATCTATTGTACTAAAACCACTTTTAAATCCAGCTTGTTCTCTTGGTTGGTGGAAATCCAAAATTCTCTGTAGACAAGTTGTAATTATCTTGGTAAAAATTTTATATAAAACTGATAAAAGGCTGATATGTCTGTAATTTCTAATATCTTCTTTATCACCTTTTTTAAATATTAATATTATTACTGCATTCTTCCAATCTTCTGGTACATCTTTATCATTTAGACATTTGGTATATAACTTTGCTAAAATTGTTTCTATTTTTTCACCTGCTTCTTTTAATATATTAATTATAATTCCATCATTTTCTGTAGCCTTTCCTTTCTTCATACACTTAATTGCATGTCTCACTTCTTCATTTAAAATTCTGGGCAATTCGGAAGATGTAATAGATATAGAAGGTACTTGTTCTTTATTACTATATAATTTTTGATAAAAATCTTCTACCAATTTCATGATGTCATCTCTCTTTTTAGTAATAATTCCATCTTTTTTTCTTATTGCAGTTATAAATTTCATACCAATACCAAAATGTTGTTAAACATTTTTGAGACTTTTATTTTCTTCTACAGCTTTCCTTGCTATTTCACAGTTATACTTTCTTATATCATTTTCAACTCTTTTCTGTACCATTTTACAAAATACGAGATATTCAATTCTTTTTAATACATCATTTTTGTATATCTTCATATTCCTTCTTTTCTTCATAAATTCTCTAGTCTCAGTAGAAATTTTATTAGTCAATTGCTGCTTTTTTCTACCAGCTATGTTTGTTGCAGTTTTTAAAAGTGTATCAGTTATTTTCATATTAATTTCATTCAAATCTGAATCATGTTCAAAATCTCCTAACACTTGAAACCTATTTGTAAGTTCTAATTTAAATTCATTAGAATGATTCTGAAGATTAGGAATATCAACTGTAAATATTGTTTTTCTTAATAATTTTTGTCTCTCTAGTTTTACATTAACACATAACTTACACCTTACTAATCGATGATCACTTCCTGTGTTAAATTTATTAAGAACATTACAATCTTGAAATATGTATTTTCTTGTAGTCAAAATATAATCCAATTCTGCTGTACCTTCATTTGGATGCTTCCATGTCCATTTCCTTTTAACATTTTTCTCAAAAAATGAATTCATAATATAAAGTTTTTCTTTTTCTG
This sequence comes from Epiperipatus broadwayi, assembly GCA_028023455.1. Taxonomy (NCBI): domain Eukaryota; kingdom Metazoa; phylum Onychophora; class Udeonychophora; order Euonychophora; family Peripatidae; genus Epiperipatus; species Epiperipatus broadwayi. The sequence continues at coordinate 143,727 of JAQFVV010000881.1, read as the reverse complement.
CAAACTCCACAAGTCTATGTCCTCTCTCATTTCTATTACCATAATCAAAATTACCTACAGCAATTTCATCTTTCATTTGTCTACCAATTCTAGCATTAAAGTCTCCCATAACAATTTTAAAATGTTGTTTACTCTGATCAAAAGCCTTTTGTACATCCATATAAAAATCTTTTACTACTTCATCACTATGAGAACTTGTTGGGGCATAAACCTGAATTATCTGCATTTGGTATCTGCTATTAAGTTGTATAACTAATCTTGCCACTCTGTCCGATACACCATCAATCTCCACAATATTGCTCTTCCACTTTTTATTTATAATGAATCCTACTCCACTTGTATTTCCAATATGTGTGCCTTTATAAAAGAGTATATGCCCACTTTTTAAATCAATTGTTTCTTCTCCTTTTCTTCTAACTTCACAAAGTCCAATATTGTCCCATTTAATATAAGACAGGTCTTCTTCTAATTCTTGCAATCTTCCTTCACTTGAAAGTGATCTGCAGTTGTAAGTACCTAAATAAAAAGTCATCATCAAATGGCAGCCTGGGTCCACAATCAGGGGATTCTTAGCACCCTCTGCCTTCGGCCACCAACCGCTGCCTTGGTTGGTGACTTTACAGCCTCCTGGGAATAAGGGCCATGCTTTATTTTTGTCTGTCATAATTCTATATATGTATTGGAAAAATATTTATCAAATATTTATAAAATTGTTAATAAACAGGTTATTTTATCAGATATAGTTTCAACTATCTCAGTTAGTTTTTTGAGTTATGATAATAGGTCTACTTGTGTATATCAGATTCAAACATGCCATTCTAATATTTTTAAATTTTCTCCTTTATTTAGGTTACCCCCTTTATATAATCAAATTGGGAGTAACCTTAATCTGTGTGACATTGATTATAAGAAATTTTGTAATCTTGTTAAACTGAAATGTGAAGTTTGATTTTGTCTTTTAAATTTTACTTTATTATGTATACATTTATATTTTCATTTTATGTTATATGTTTTATTTTCACTTTTATTGTATGTGCAAGGTGTAATTGGCTTAATGCTGTTGTTTAGCACTTAAATAAATGAATTGAATTATTATTATTATTATTATTATTATTATTATTATTATTATTATTATTATTATTATTATTATTATTATTATTATTATTATTATTATTATTATTATTATTATTATTATTATTATTATTATTATTATTATTATTATTATTATTATTATTATTATTATTATTATTATTATTATTATTATTATTATTATTATTATTATTATTATTATTATTATTATTATTATTATTATTATTATTATTATTATTATTATTATTATTATTATTATTATTATTATTATTATTATTATTATTATTATTATTATTATTATTATTATTATTATTATTATTATTATTATTATTATTATTATTATTATTATTATTATTATTATTATTATTATTATTATTATTATTATTATTATTATTATTATTATTATTATTATTATTATTATTATTATTATTATTATTATTATTATTATTATTACACTACAAAATTTTACGTTAAGAATTATTTTGTTTAAACCTTTGGATTTGCCAAGACTTGAATTATTTAAGTGTGCTGGAGTTTTAACTATTCATCAATTATTTTTAGTGAATATTTTGTGTTATTATATTAAATACAAAAAAATGAATAAAAATAATTCTTCATCAATAATGGTGACTAGATCAAGTGATTTTGATTTATTATTTGAACCAGTGTACTTTAAAACTCATTGTAGATATCAGAAATGTTATCTTGGTCCAAGATTTTATAATATTTTTATAAGAAACATTGGATTTAATGTTAATGACCTATCAAGGAAAACTTTGAGAAAATTCATTATGAACTGGATTATAATTGATGATAATCAAAAACTTTTTATTTCTATTTAATTATTTTATTGTATATTAATGTTTTTTATTTTATTTGCACATGTATTTTTGTTAAGCTCCATGCGTGATTTATTTATCACAAGGAGATTATATGTTTAATAAATTAAATTAAATTAAATTATTATTATTATTATTATTATTATTACTACTATAGTTATAGTAGTTTAGGTGTAGCTAACAATGATGCAAAATCGCTCATCATATTTGGCTAGGGATCTTATAAATTAATTGATGATCTTATTTAAAGAACCTGAAATGATTATACTTTAATAACAGAGATTATAATTTATTTAGTAATATAATATTACATATTATTTATAATATTTCAAACTCATAAGGATACTATAGTTTTATATTATTATTATTTGGGTAAAAGGGGGGATAGTGTTTTTATGCCATTGAGATAGTACTATTTGGGATGTATGCTCAATGTAATCCCACTACTTTACCTTTCACTAAATGTCTCATGATTATTATTAGTATTTTATTTATTTAATCGAACCATATATTCTTTATTATTAATTTGAGCTAATCTATGGGTAAAATTTATCGTTAGATATTATTAATACTTGTTTCTATTATATTAAGATTGAAAGTTTTAGCCCGAACATTATTTTATTTACTTATTTTTATTATATGTTTTATATTGACCAAATGGTGAAGGTGCAATGTATATTATAATAGTATGGAACATGGAGTAAATATGGTAAAATAATTAACATCAACATCATATATCACAATTGTTCCAGTCAAAATTGTATGCTAACTCAACACGATTCACAGCCTGGATAAAAGTACCTCAAATCCAACCATCTGCAAGGTCAAATATAAAGAATACTTATGGATTCTGCCCTGTTTACCCACTCTCTAAATCTGCAAACTAATTAACAACATTTTCAAGGCAAGCAATTAATCTTTTCTACATTCTGTCCCACTAGCATCAATGGTAGAGCATGGATCTCAACTAATTTGTATGTCTAACTCTAATATTAACTTTAATTAGACTATCTATTTATTTAAATACAAAATGGTATGTGTGTGACCTTGAGTCATAAGATAGCACAATAATTAATTAGAAAATATATAATATTAGAATGAATAAATAGAGACGAACCACGGGTAATTTAAATTCACACACACACACATTCATAAAATTATTTAATAATAGTTTCTATTCTGTCATTTATTATGCCTCTGACAAGATAGCAGTATAGTTTATATACCAATCTAACAAATGTAAAGGATTATCGATTTGTGGGAGATGCCCGCTTAAGTCTGAGATATAGGAATGGATATTTTTAAAGAGCTATGATAAATATAATTTTATTCTGACTGATTTTATTTTAAGAGAGAAATGATTAACTCAAACTATAGGAACTGGTGTTGGAGAGAGTGACACATTTAAAATATAAATGGATCGCGATATTCGCAAATAAATATTTCAAGATTTAAATACATAAATTAATAAGATCATGGTCAATCTGCTATAATGTGCTCAGACAAAAAAAGAGAACAAAGCCCAGCATTAGATATTACATTACTAGCATAGACTCAATTCACCTGCCCCCATTCCTGTGATGCCAAAAAATAAAGAAAGAATGATCTGTGCCTTTGGCAAACCTAAAAATATTTCAGGTGAAAGAAATATGAGAATCGCCAAGACGAGCTGAACTTAGCTTGCCCTGGTTCTTTCCATTATTGCTTTCATATCCTGATAAGAAAATTTATGGCCAGTGAAATTATCACGTGTTCTAGTTATGATCTAGCAGTCACACAGAACAAAAGACAAGTAATTAAGCAAAATATTAGCAAGGCAAAAATACAAGTACTGAAGAATATATTTTAGCATTTAAATATATAATTGTACTGAGCTATAAAGGCATACAGATTGATCAAGATCAGACTGACAAGAATCAAGTAAGCATTAATTATTATTATGAATATTTGTAATGAGCGACATGTACCTCCCTTCAACACAAAATCCCACTAACATTTGAAATGACATTCTATTTATCTCTTATTATTTAACATGGATATAATTTATAAACCCCTTTCCTTTCACTCTTTAAAAATGAAATAATAACTGAATAAACTTTCATACTTGAATCTTACATCTCCCCACAACTGAACTGTGTATGTATAAACATAAAAAAGACATAATAATATAAAATGGTTTCATCTTGACAAAATAAAGGTTGCTCCAAGTATTAATCTTTTAGAGCTAGAGAATTATTCATTTTTATTTACCGACAAACGTTGGTTGGTAAATAGGCAGCAAATATTTATTTAGATAAGCTTTGGTCAAGATGGAACAAAATTGGCATATATTCATTTCATTTAAGTAATTAATGACAATATTTTTTAAATCTCATTAAAATGAAGTTTAGCAATAAAAGGAATAATCTTAAAGCAGATAGAAAAAGAACAAAGACATTAGATTTTAAGTAATAGCAAGAGTACTTTACAGAGTATTCAATTAAATATTTTAAATTACATTTAAATTATGTTATGGGGATTACATTTTAGAAGACATTAAAATTTAGCAGGGTTTACATTATTTGGTCACTGGAGTTTAGAAGAATAAATTAGGTGGTTAGAAATTACAAATTGGAAATATATTACCTAATTTATTATGAGTCCAAGTGGAAGTTAGAATCCCATGACGAAAACTCAATTTCCACACAGGCATAGCTAGCTATGAATTGAATAAAAGAGTTCAATAGTTCAGCAGTTCATTTTGATGAATTTTCTCTAGCATGAGGTATTGGATGATGATCTTAGGGACAGTGGGAGATGGGCAAGTTAAAACCCATCTACCCAACTATCATGCTTTCAGACATTTATTAAAAATTTAACTGGTATAAGTTCATCAGGCAATCGCTGACAAAAACTGCGATTGGCTCCTCTATTGTTTTCTTTGGCTATTTATACCTTTTAAAACTATTTTTGGGAAATTCCATTTTTCATATGCTCCAGGTTATGTGGCAATGTTGGAATACCTAAAGTATATTGGTATCATATTCTTGAGATCAACTTTCTGATAAACCCAATGATTTAATTGTTTAAAATCTATTTTTAATTAAATGTAGACTTGCAGAATTTATATTTCATATTATCTTTTCTACTTTAGTTTTACTTTAATTAGAAAATCCATTACCATTTTGTTAATGGATTTTCTTTTGTTTGACGCTAAGGAATGTTAGTAAGGTTTACCATGAAAGAAAATCTCCAGAATAAAATACTTAAAAAAATATCATATTAAAAAATTATATATTGATTTTTAAAAAAGTCGTCTATAATGCTATATATATGTATTTATGTATATATATATATATATATATATATGTATTTACGTCTATATATGTATATGTATTTACATATATATATATATAACTGGGCCTCTGTAATATTTATAGTAAAACATTTTAATAGTAAATTTATACTTTAATAACTTATTTACTGGCCTAAAATTTAAATGTAGATAAAATGGCAGACGGAAAGTTTTACAAACATCGTAACCCGCATGGATCAGGTTTGATCCTTGTCTAGTAATATAGAAAGACATGAAGCATGAATCTGGTCTACAGATTCATCTGATTCACAATAGTCATCAGCCAATATTAAAAAAAAAATAATATATATAAAAATAGATCAGAAGCATGTCAGCCAGCATTGAATATGGAATAGTTAATTGTACTAGTAAATACTTCATCAACTGCAAATTATTACAAACCCCTTCCATCAGCATTATGCATACATATTCAAATAGTTAATCTGCCATGAATCAATCAAGAGTAAACATTGTGATTGCTTTAAAAAACAGGCGAAGTATATAATGATTGACAAAATTTAGTACAGAAATATAACTGATTCATCTGGATGCATATACCTAAGTGCTAATTCTACACACATAATCAAATAAATATTGCTGAAATAAGGATACATGCTTATAATTAATGCTCTGTACATATAATTCCACTAGGAAACCAATCAACTAAAAACTTAATTTCAAATAAAAAAACACTGTGTACTGCATGACCAGTCAATATAGTACCATTGTATCTTTCAGAAGATTATCTGTATGATAAACATTCTTACCTTTATATAATTCTCCAAAACGGTCTGTAGATGTAGCTAAAGATCACCAGACTTTAGGAAATGTCACTATGAACAAGAGATAAACAAATATAATTTTACTGATATAGTTAAAAATTCTCTAAAACATTAAGTGTAATAAAATCAAGTCAAACACACAGCTAATTTATAGAACAGATAGCTGATAAAATAAAGATACACTAATAAAACCTTTTAAACAATTATTTTATATATTAGTAATATAAACGTTTGCTTGTTTATACAGTAAAATCAACAAAATATTTTTATCTAAACACTTTTAGACATAAACATCACATGACCACTGTTTCTTACGCTTGCTCATAACTGCTATTAAACACTTAGCAGCACTACTGTATGGAGAGTTTTACCTGTTTAATAACTTTTAGACATATTTAGCTTGCTTGCAGTATATTGTATATTATATAATATATTAGTTTTTGTAGTCATCAAATGCATGTGATAACTTAATTCACTGTTTAAATTTATTATTTCTTTATTCACAAATAGATATCCTTCTTCATAGTATCCATTTTATTTATAGAAGGATGCTAGTTTCTTTTATTTATGTCAAACCTACCTTTAGAAGTCATTCAAGCTTCATTATTCTTTTGTTTTCTGAATAAAGAAATAATAAATTTAAATAAATTTTAAATAATAAATAATGTTTTCAAATACTTTTAATATCACATGACTACCTCCTCTTATGCTTGTGTATAACTGTTGTTAAAAAAGGCAAAACTCACTATATATATTGCCACACACAACAAGCTAGAGTAATCAATGGATGCCAGAAGGCTTGTGCATTAAATACCCATCTCGTGCCTACTCATACAATATACCCAACACAACAAGCTAGAGTAATCAATGGATGCTAGAAGGCTTGTGCACTAGATGGGGATTTTATGCACAGGCCTTCTGGCATCCATTGATTACTCTAGCTTGTTGTGTGCGGCAATATATATAGTGAGTTTTGCCTACTTTTAATATCTATAAACACCAAAAGAAGAATGAGCAATTATAATATATAATATGCTCAGAATGATTAAAAGTGTTTGGATATAAATATTGGTTACCTTTTGTATAAATGGTAAAACATTTATATTATTAACATTATAATTGCACAGTAAAGTCATAAGTTTTTTATAACTTCTTATAGCAAAAGTTGTTTACCATTTGATTTTCATTCATTAATTTGATTAACTTTTTCTATTAGTGAATTAGTTATGTTTCTACAAGTAAAACAGAAAAACAATTTTTTTTAATTAGTCATAAGGAGTTATATTATGCTAATTTTGTATAATTTTAAAAACAAAAATCAATGAAAAATACTTTTATAAAAAATGTTAACTTAATAAAATTAATCACCATTACCAAATATTGTCTCTAAAATAAATTAATAATTGTAGAGGTAAATTGCACATGGAAAATATTTTTTACTAGGATTTTATGTTATGAGTACCACTTTAATACTTGTATTTCCAGTTTGAATGTATGTTTTCTTTTTGAAAGCATCTAAGCTAATATGCAGAGTTCATTTAACCATTGTCATTATTATATTTTCAGTTTTATACAGAGAAAGAATGCATCCACTTCTATTTTAATTACTTTATGGGTCAGGCTAACACATAGAGCCATTGATACTCATGATGTCTGTTAGAAACAATGTTTCTGACATATTTTTTTACAATCACATTTTTTTCAGTGAAGCAGGTTACATGGATGTAAATGATGTTTATCCTTTAGTTAAGCTCAGCCCACATTTATCTTTATTATAGAAAATATGTATAAAAGCTAAACTTCTGCATATGTTTATTAAATGGGTTAAAATCACTGCCATTGCTTTTCTCAACAACTAGTCTAAGACTGTTTTCCTACTGTCTTTTTTACAGCTGGCTCAATACATCTCCTACTCTTCTCTTCAACAACTGAATCAAACTCTTCTACTATCTTTTTTAAAGGCTGGATCAAAACTTATACTAATGTTTTCACAAAGAACAGGATAAAGACTAATCTCCTGTTATAAGACACTCACATCTACATATTTACTCACTTCCCTGTATTAACAAATAGAATCATGATAATATAAAAATGAAGACATTTATCTAAATAAGTGTAATATGAGTGATATTAATCTGCTGAGAATTATAAAAAAAAACAAATATAATTCATTAATTTGTAAGATTTTCCCACATTAAAGCAGGATCTATTTTTAAAAAATAATATTTTTCCAAATCAGCCAAGATATCTTATAATACATCAACTTTAAATTTTGTGAACAAATAATAATTTAAATGGAAAGATAAAATAATTTTATTACATCACACATAATTATAAGTTATAAATTAAAAGATATGTAACTGCTTGATAATGGAGATATAAATGTGGATTATAAATGTAACTTACAAGAAAATACAAATACAATATAGACTTAAAGGTTTAATAACAATATTTATAACACAAATGAAAACCTCACTAAAACATATATTTTTTACTCCTGTTGTGGATATTGTACAATTGAAATATATATATGAAATTTTATATAAATTATGAAATATTTTTTAAAATGCTAAAATTTAATTGGAACACAGCAATATCATTTATCATGTTACATTTAAATACAATAAATTATACAGTCAATGAAAGTAATATTTGATAATTAAGCAAATATTGAAAAAATATAGTATAATTGTATATAAAATACAATCTGCAATTCAATTAAATATCAGTTTTCCATAATCATGGAAAATAATGTAACAAAATTTCATTTAAACTTAAATACTACTGTAATATTTCATAAAAAGAAAGAAAAAAATTAAAAAGCTAAGTACAATAACGGTTACATATTTTAAGGTACTATAATAAACAGGCACTTTTTAATAACGAAATAGATAAGGAAAGAAATCATAGAAAAATTCTGGTATTATAAATACAAATTTTCAAGTGAAAAGAGATTATAATATAAGTAAAAGAGCATATTAATTGAAAAGTAAATCCCTGATGTTATTATAATTATATATTGATGTATTTTTACCTCTACTATAATTTGAAAAAAAAAATGTATATTTATGTAGATGTGTTCTTTAATATGTAGAATAACAGATCATTTTTGAATACAATAGATATGTAATATTTCAGATTATAAATACTTAATTGTAAATTTTATTTAGTTTATGAAAAATTAATGATGGCTTTATAATTTTAATGAATTTAGTTCCATTTATTTGTTTTTTGTTCAATATCATTGGTTTATTTTATTATACTTAAATAATACAATGATTTTTCACTCTTTGCAGAGTGGTAAACAACTTTAAAATTTACAAAGTATGAAATGACTAATATGTGTATGACGGAATAAAAACTCTCACAATATTGTTTTCAAGTTTCTTAATATATTTTTTCTCATTATCTTGAGTGAATAACTAACATTTCCAAATATTTTTGAAAACTAGGATTAAATATTACTGAAAGTTATCATACATCCTAATTTGAATCGTTCTTTTTTAATTGATTGTATTGTTATTTTCATACATGGCAATGTATTGCTATAATTAATTAAATACTGACTTGTAACATTCTATTGTTGCTAAAAGTAGCATATAAAATGTTAATAAAAAAATTATACAAGCAAACTTTGATAGTGTTAAATTTTATTTTTTTACCTTTTAAGCTTAGTTGATTTCTACATTATATTATAAAATATACATTATTGTAATTGAATTTTTATATTGGACTATTTCCATAATCTAATATGCCTATTGAATGTCTTTAGAAAATAATTAATATTCCAAATACATTCAACTGTTAGTAACAGCACATCAAACAATTGAGTATATTTGGAATATTTAAATAAAGTTAATTTTTTCTAAAGACATTGGGAAATAGTCCAATATAAAAATACAACTCAAACACCCTTATCCCAATCACTCAGGAAAACATTATTGTATGTTATTTCACCTGTTGCAAGTAAAGAGTAAAGCAGCCTTTAATAGGATCTTTCTATGAAAAAAGTCTTTTTTAAAGGTTTCTTTAAAAACTTATCATGGTGTATTGCACCTTTATCATCTGCAAATAAAGTTGGAGCAACATTTGATGATCTGTTTTGTGTGATTTTGTGGCTTGAGAAGTCGCCAGGTAATTGGAAAAATATCTCTACTATGATAATTATATGAATATTTTGGTAAATAAAATTTAAATCCACCATAAATCCAGCTGACATTATAACAAGAATTTCTTTACCACAATAAAACAATTCTTTCATGATATATACAAGACAAGTAAATGGAGGAAAAAATTAAAACTTGAGTTAACACATTTCTTTCAAATTTAAAACATTGACTATTCATTGATATTGTCTCATTAATAATATAAACAAGTTGTGAAACAAATTGTATGTCTTCCACATTAAGACTTATAAATAACTTTTCTGGTCAAGAGTTGATGGCGTATTGGTTAGCATACCTGCATTCCAAGCAGCTGGTCCAGGTTTGCTTCCCGGTCAATGCATTTAACATATAAAAAAATAATAACTTTTCTGCTAATTGACGAAAAAATGTAAAGCATAGTTTATAGAATGTATATAATAATACAAATGTGATAAAAACCTTTGAGAAGGATGAATAAGATGAACAAACAAAAAAGGAACAAAAAGAAATTAAGGAGAAAAATGTAGAAAATGCAGAAGAAAAAAGAAGAAGAAAGAAGAAGAAGAAAGAAATGAAGATAGTATAAAAAGGAGGAAAAGAAGGTGATGGAGAAGAAAGGTAGAACAATTAGAGAGAGAAAAAAGAAAAGAGGAAAGATTATAAAATATAATAGAAAAAAAACAAAAAAAAAGAAAAAAACGGAAAAGAAATTTATTGAGAAAGAAAAAAGAAAAATAAGACTACGATGATACAAAAAAGAAAACAACATAGAAGACATTTTACACAAATATATACTTTTTCAATCAATCATTATTAATAAATTGTGGATCTACTTCATAGTAAAAAAATGGTCCCCAGAAGTTTGAATATATAAAATTCAAACAGAAAGAGCAATACAAATAAGCAAAATAACATTCTGCAATACAAGACAGTGAAAATCCTACCATTTACAGATTGTTTTTTTTTTTAAAAAAAATGCTGAAAAAAAATCATGAAATAATAATGGGCAAAATTTGTACTCGTATGAGATCCTGCATAAAGTTTAATCCAAAATAAACACAGTGTAAATCGAATCCACTAAACACATTTAAATTATATTTCTCCTATACAAATATCAATTTCAAGGAGTGATTTATATTTAGTTATTCATTTGTGAAAACAGTTAAATATAACTTAAAAATTAAAAAAAAACCAGTAAGTGTTATACCTAAATACTGGCATATATTGTAATGATAAGATTACGTATGCCTTGTTAACATGTTGCAAAATTCCACCACCACATTCGAATGGTGGCATAACAGGTGGGTTCAGGGCCTGTGATACTGTATTTGAACATAGTAAATTTATTCACAACAAAACCCACATGACAATGCATCTACCATAACAATAGTACTATTTTCTAGGCCTGGTGGTCAGATAAACAAGAGACTCTAACTAATGATTTCACCTTACGGACTACTACCATATTCTACTATTCATTGATATGAGTGATACTAATTATTATTTAAAATTAAGCAGACACTGACATGGATATAGATAATTTAAATATTTAATTGTGGTTAATTTACATTAGCAAATATATTACGCCACCTGGATATCAATCTAAATTACATCCCATGCCTCATGTTTAAGTGGCGAAGGTTACGAGACACATTACGATATCTTAATGAGGAGTACATTCGTTCACAAAGCTATCATCCTATTTACTTTATAATATCAATATTTATTCTAATAATTTACTACAGATTAACAGATGTGGAGGAGTGGAGCTAGACCCAGCATAAACTTTATAATTATTATTAAAGTGACCTGCGGTAGCCTGGATACTGCCGAGCTATAAGAGAATCGGCTTTCTAAAAGGATAATTGCAGAAGGAATGTTGGAGGCTGGTGGGATGATCAAACGTTGGATCAGAGCCCTGTAGGTACATCACAAGTGTGGTATCAATATGAGGTTGTAGCCTTTCCATCCCTGACTGCATGACAAGGTAATTACTATTGGAATAGGAAGAGGGTCGGCCAAACATTGGGCAGAGCCCTTAGGAGTGGTCACGAGTGTGGTATCGGTATGAGGTCATAGCCTTTCCATCCCCGACTGCGTGACAAGGTTCCGTGGTATTATAATTTTTGGTAAGCTCCTTAAGTGCAAGAACAAAATGTTTACAGTACCTCTTTTACATTTTTGCGATATAAAAATTCATGTATCAATAACTAGCGCAGTTCACAACTCTAATGCAAATGCATTTATTTATTCTATAAATCTATTCCCAATCTCCACATGACTAGCATTTAATTTACTATCATTAAAAACAAACCCCCCTTCTTCTTAACATTATGGCTTATTTAAGATTTAACTAACCTAACATGAATGATAGCCCATTAACAAATACACTAACTAATATTATAGATCTCGTCTTTATAAAACATATTAAAAAATATTATATGATTCCCAAGCTGAAATTTATTAACCGATATAATTTACTGTTATGATATTAAACTGACAGAAGAGGATGGCCCGTCCGTGAATTAGATAAAAAACATCAGCTTGGAAAACAAGTGGGCATGAAATATAATCTTAATGAATACAATAAAATTTGGATACCCAAGTACAATAATGATAGATCTAGTAATTTATGAGGTTCATTATACAATTGTAGTATTACAGAAAATTGTAGAGATTTAATTTTTTAGAATTACATAATAGTAGAAATTGAAAATAAAGTTAATACATTAGGAATATAGAGTTCAATTAGAGTTCCAAAACAATTTTTATTTTTGGGTATCATGTTACCTTTAGTTCATTTAAGTGTGCACACTGTTTGGAGAGTCTGAGTTTCCAGGTTCAATGGCAGCTACATTTAGGAGAAGATTTATTCAACGGAAGCAGCAGAATCCTAGGTTTATCACATTTTTGTGGGATTTTAATATTGTATAGCCACCAGTCCAGAGGAGCATAGCATGGCACCTACTCTTGGCACATTGCTAGATATAAAATTTGGATTGCAAGAAATATAACAAACAGCATAATTGGAATTTAACATTTCTGGTTCTAACCTTTCATTAATATATAAAAAGCCCAAAATAACAATCAGTTGTGGCCTTTTATTTTCTCTTTCCTTATCTCTGAGATCCATCGAGCAATACATCATCCATGCTGCTGTCTCTCGGGTCTGTGCCATACATTCCTTTAGGTCATGGATGCAATAGTTATACAGGTTGGGATTTCAATCTGATCACTTTTTAAATTTTACCTTTTTACCTGACATAATTTCTAAAAGTTGTTTTTAACAAACCTTTTTCTTTGTTTCTGTACGTTTAAAAATACCTTTTATCTCTGTCATCTTTTTCCCCCTCCCGCTATGACTTGCCTTTAATTAGCAGGGGAATTTTAAAAGCATCTTTATTTTAATTGAGAATTATTTATTTTTATAATTTAAGTATTACCTGGACCTGACCTAAATAATAATATGTTTACGTTTTAAAATATAATTATTGATTTTTTTTATAATTTAAAATATTATTTAAACCTATAGGATTATTTAACTTTATACAACTTACGCACGGCAATTTAATAATACCTTGCAATGCATTATTTTTAAATAACACTATCGGAGTATGTGCGCATATATAACATTTGTTTATTTATTTAAACAATTTTTACATATTGTATATTATTACGCATTAATCCGATATTCAAGGTCAGAATCCATGCAAAACTCATACTAAAGGGGCGAGAGGTAGAATGATGACAGAACTAAGGTGAAACTAAGATTTGAATACAAATCTTACAGTTTCAATATGTAATAGCAGTTTCATCAATACAGGTGGAGAATTGGTAAATCATTTAATCAGGTGAAAGGATTTGTAAGAGCGTAGGAACGTGAGATTATATTTTCAACATACATTTAAAACAACACATATACAATGCAGTAGGTCGTTTTATATAATGATGCATTGCAAAATTAAATATAAAAGTACTAAACTTCAACTAAAGTCATTTTATTATTAAACATTGCATTCTAAAACTACAATGAATGCGTTCTTCACAATATCATAGTATTGTAATGAAGATGTTGATCAATACATTTATCCTTCAATTGTACATATTGAAATCTTTGGTTTTACAATAAATAACTTTTGTTCTGCAATAAAAATTGAAACTGACATATTTAACTTTTTTAATTTCTAAATACTTTGTTCCATTCTGCCCTCATTTCTTTTTATTAAATACCTGCTTCAGCCTATCAACTAATTATCATCTTTAATAAAATACTTTCAATGTTTTTATCATTCTGAAATTTATATTTCTGAAAGCAAATCAGGATGCCACAATCATCAAAGAACTCGACAGTGCAGGATGTTTTTTTTCTGAGTTCATTTCTTGATTAAAAAAACGTTTTCCAATTAATTGTCTGTTTCTTCTCTATTATAATAATAATAATAATAATAATAATAATAACAATAATAATAATAATAATAATAATAATAATAATAATAATAATAATAATAATAATAATAATAATAATAATAATAATAATAATAATAATAATAATAATAATAATTCAATTCAATTCAATTCAATTCAATATCCATTTATTATGTGCATTTCAACATTTACACTTTAACAGAAATACACAATAAAAATAAAAAAAAATAATAATAACAATGATAATAATTAAAATTTAAAAAAAACAAAAAAAAAACAATAATAATCAAATACAAGCTAAATACATAAAATTATATATACATATATGTTCATAATTATACATTTAGTTGTTTTTTAACATTCATCACAAATTGATCGCAAAAAATATCAATATTATTAAAAGTTAGATTATATACCATTTGCAATCTATTAATAACTGATTTACCAAAGAAAGTATTTTTACATATACTAATCTTGAAAGTTTGCATTTCTCTTAATAAACGACAAGGTACTTTCAATTCTATTTTTGATATACAGTTACTGACATCAATTTTCCCATCAATCAACTTTTTCAGTAATATCATATCCTTCAACATTCTCCTTTCTTTCAATACTGTTTTGACAGTTTGACATTCACCCATTATTAATTTATTAAATCTTTTTTCAATATTATATATTTTAGACTGAATATTAATCAGATTGAAGTTCCATATACAAGAATTATATTCTAAAACTGTAACAACAAGGGAAAAAAATAACCTATATTTTATGGAAATAGATAAATCTCTCCCATATCTCAAAATACAGCCCATCTTTCTGTATGCTTTATTAATAATACATTTAATATGTGCATTAAAAGTAAAATTGCTACAAAATATAATTCCTAAATCAGATATAGTCTCTTTATATTTAATAACACCATTCTCAATTTTATATCGATAAACAGATTTTTCAGTTTTATTAGTATAGGAACCAATGCATGTTTTATTAATGTTAATCTCCATGTTGTTATACCTACACCATATAATAAAACTATCTATATCCTTTTGAACCTCAATATGATCACTATAAGTAATAATTCTTTTAAATAACTTACAATCATCAGCATAAGTAAGTATCATACTATTTTTTATGCTATGATCAAGATCACACATATAAACATTAAAAAGCAATGGTGCTAATATTCCTCCCTGAGGAACACCTATCATATTATCAAAAAAAAGAGAATTAGTTTTATCCATATGTACATAAGATTTACGACCCCTCAAATAATTGGAAAACCACTCAACTAAATGAGGACTAACACCCAACATTTTAAGTTTATACAAAAGTCTAATATATGAAACTTTGTCAAATGCCTGAGTCATATCAAAATATACAACATCTAATTGCTTCTGATCAGATAAGGCATGAGCAATATGATCAGATATCACCATTAAATTAGTTTCAGCAGATCTACCAGGTAAAAAACCATGCTGATAACTAGGTAATACCTTAATCATATCTACAATAATATTACTATAAATACACCTTTCATAAATTCTAGCAAAAGGTGACAGAATTGAAATAGGTCTATAATTACCAGAATCAGATCTATCCCCTTTTTTAAAAATTGGTACAATCTTAGCTATCTTAAATATATCAGGAATAATAGTTTTCTCAATTGATAAATTAATGATATAATGCAATGGTGCTACCAAACATTCAGCACAACCCTTGATAATAAAATTAGGAATATTATCATATCCCATAGAAGATTTTGATTTAAGTTTAGAAATTGCAGTAAACACTTCAGGAATTGCAATTTTATTAACATCTATATTCCAAAAACTCTCTTTATTAAATTTAATATCAACCATATTATCATTACTTGAAGTATCTAAGTACATATTAGTAAAATGATTGACTAGATTATCCATAGAAGGCCTAATTACATTATATCTACAACTTTTACTTCCAACAATATTAAGATCTTTTATATAATTCCAAAACATTTGTGGATTATTCCTAAAATTTTCTTCAACTCTATTTAAATTATTATTATAATCTCTTTTCATAAGAATTTTAGTATAAGCACGCAAACCACTAAATTTCTTATACAATTCTTTATTATTAGTTAGTTTATATAACCTATGATATTTGTGCTTTCTATTTAAGCCCTTACACAATTCCCTAGAAAACCATTTAGGATATTTGTTATTAGTATTTAAATAATGCCTAACAGAAATATATTGATCTAGACAATTTTGAACTATACCAACAAAATTATTTGCCGCTATATTTGGATCATTTTCCATCAAAATTACATTCCAATCAATGTCCTCAAAAGCTTTATAAAGGCCATAATAGTCACCATGTTTGTAATCTCTCGTACTATTTACCATAGGCTTTATATGTTCATGAGAACCATCTATTACAAATTCCAAAGGTGGATGATAAGGATCAGGGGGCAAAAGAGCTTGATCAGCCTCTTTGCACTTCAAATCATTCTTAGTACTAAACAATAAATCCAACATACCACCCCTAAAATTAATAATACTATTAAGTTGAATTAAACTAACCAACTCAACAAAAATTTTTAATCTATAAAGTTTACTATTATCAACATTCTTATTACTATGTCTTGAGTAATCAGCTTCATTAAAATCCCCAACTATAATAATATCATATTTATATTTCACCAATATATCCTCAACCTTAACTAAATATGCATCTAAATCATTCATTGACAAAGTAGGTCGAAGATATATAGTACCTAACAATATTTTATTTTTATTTTTTAAACTAACTTCAATCCAACAAGATTCAATATTATTATCATTAATAATTATCTGTTTATGCTTTATGTCTTTTTTAATAGAAATCAAAGTACCACCTCCTCTTGTTTCATAATTATAATTTCTATCACATCTATACACACAATACCTATCATCAAATATACTAATATTATCAATTTCTTCTTTTAACCAAGTCTCTGTTAAAAAGATAATATCATATTCATTTAATAACAATTCAAATTTAAAATCAGTTGTCTTAGTTCTAAGACCACGAACATTTTGATAATAACAATTCATGAATTGCTATTTATTACACAGATTATTTTGCAAATTTATATCTTGCACTATAGTGCTAATTTAATAATAATAATAATAATAATAATAATAATAATAATAATAATAATAATAATAATAATAATAATAATAATAATAATAATAATAATAATAATAATAATAATAATAATAATAATAATAAAAAGAAGCCCATTCCTTTGTTATCAGAGATAAGGCCAATATCAATGGGTCCATTGCCCATAAAGATTTTAGAGAAAGTAATTAAAGATAAAATAGAACCATTTATTTTACCGATGATTTCACCAGCTCAGTTTGCTAAAAAACATTCATCTACCACACAAGCTGCTATGTTATTTAAGGCTATTTTGACATCAATTAGAGAAAAGAAAAGATATGGCCCGATTGTTGTACAGCTGGATATTGCTTCGGCTTTTGACAATGTTGATATATCTATAGTGTTGAGATTATTGAATGACACTGAAATGCCAAAAATCACATATATATGTTATAACAAATTTACTCTTAAATCGTGAGCTTCACATTACTCTAAATGGCAGAAATTTACCAGCTTTCACACCAACTAAATCGCTTTCACAAGGGTCTCCACTTAGTGTCATCTTATTTATTTTATATATAAATCCACTTCTTGTCCTATTACAACAGGCATTTGAGGAATGCATACATGGATGATATTACAGTTTTCCTGAAATCAAAAAGGCAGATACCAAAACTACAGATGATTTTAGAAGAATACTCAAAGGAATTTAAACTAAGTTTCAATCCAGAAAAAACAGCAGCATGGACTATATTCACATCCATTTTCCAGGCAAAGCCAGGCTCATTCCTTGGATTTCCATTCCATCTAGGGACTACTGGAATGAGATGTCATTTGCAGAACAAATTGAAAAATGAAATACAGAAAATAGCAGACTCTCTATCCAATACCTATATGTCAGTATATTCCAAGATTCAATTGATTAATAGTTTGATGATGATTAAGATAGTTTACTTTATGCCAGTGGTTGCTTTCTCAAAAGCTTTTATCTCCAAAATTAAGACCATTTGCAATCAACTACTTTGGTCAAGGAAAGTCGTGGCAATATCAATGGCAAAACTATGTCAGCCATTGAATAAAAATAGTTTGGGCTTACATGATATTGGTATTTTTGCAAAACAGAGAATGATGAACAATATAATTGATATTATTAAACAATTTCCAAAAATTAAGCAGCTCATAGAGGTCATTCCAACTGATAAACCACCACCAAAAAAATTATCATATTTTGAACAATTAATACATCTTTGTAAAACAGAATCAAAAATCCCAGAGCAATTTATTAATAAATACAAATACTGGGAAATTTATGAATTAATGCATGAAGATAATAACACAATTGCTTTAGAACCAATACTGGGAATTAATAATAAGCAATTGGTTAAAAGGTATAAACAATGGGCCTTAGAACCAAAGTTTTTCAATTTTCTAATAAAACTTAATCTATCTGCATTACCTACCACATATTTTCTTTGCCATAAAAGACTGTATACGTCAATTGATCCCTTTTGTCGGTTATGCCATCGAGCTGAGGAAACCCTATCACATCTGCTATATCACTGTGAGGGACTTAGGCACATAAGAAATCTCATAACTAGCAGTTACAGGAGGTCTAATGTAACAATGCATCAATTGATTTCTGCATTTAGAGAAGGATTAACACCAAGTGTCAGGGCAGCAACCTTTGTGCTATATGCATACTGGTGTACTAGATGCACTTTTCTAATTGGTAACAATTCCAGGAGACATCCAGTTACTTTTTCAAATAAACTTGAAATAATACAGAAAAGGGATAAGAGACTGAACAGACCTGACATTTATGCAGCAACCTGGTCATTACTTAAGATTAGATCTATGTTATAGTGAATTAAGGAAATTAAACATTATAAAAAAACTTAGAAGGATATGCATGTCAAATTAGCAACAAGGACAATTTAGCAACAATTTTTTCCTTTCTATTATAAGTAATTGATTTGCTAATGGTGTTCAAATGATAATGGACAATCCAGGATATTATATGTAGACAAACTATGTAAATGCAAAATTTGTAATTCTTTTGAGACAATAAAGGCCTTTTGAAACATAATAATAATAATAATAATAATAATAATAATAATAATAATAATAATAATAATAATAATAATAATAATAATAATAATAATAATAATAATAATAATAATAATAATAATAATAATAATAATAATTTTATTTATTTATTTATTTATTTATTTATTTATTTATTCATCATGAAGCAAACAATAAATGTATAATACAGTGAGATAAATTCCATACAAGAAAAATCTTGTGTGAGGAATTTAAATGTAACAACTAAAAACACTAATAAAATACAAAAAAAAAAGTATAAATATAACAAAATATTAAAATCACACAGAAAATGCATTTGGCAATTCAATCACAGTAATAAATAATTACATCATAACATATAATATAAACAAAAAATAAATAAAACTAATGCTTAGCATAATATAACCAGTGCCATAAATGCTTTTTAAAAATCAAATAAGATAGTGTTCATTAAATTCACAGAACAATCTCTTATAAACATATTAAATAATTTAGGACCATTATAACTAAATTGCTTCCTACTAGATGTTTTAAGAAAATTATGTAAAGCTAACTGATATTTAGTAGATAAACGAGTATTTACTAAAAAACACTAATAAAATACAAATATATATATATATATATATATATATATATATATTGTATATATATATATATGTATATATATATATATATATATATATATATATATATATATTAAAATTATACACAGATTACATTTGGAAATTCAATAACAGTAGTAAATAATTACAACATAACATACAGTATAAACAAAAATAAAATAAAATAAACAAAATAAAACTAATGCTTAGCATAATATAACCAGTGCCATAAATGCTTTTTAAAAATCAAATAACTAGTGCTCATTAAATTCACAGAACAATCTCTTATAAACATATTAAATAATTTAGGACCATTATAACTAAATTGCTTCCTACTAGATGTTTTAAGAAAATTAGGTAAAGCTAGCTGATATTTAGTAGATAAATGAGTATTTACAACAGAAGATTTAGTATCTAAATGAAGTTTCCTACAATAAATATCAAGAATCACTCTATATTTATACAAATGGAAAACATCTAGTATATTAAAAGTGGCATAAATATCTTTAACAGATGTGGCACGTGATCTAACAAAAATTATACGCATTGTATAATTCTGTAAAACAATGTAGTCATTGCAAAAGTAGAACAGTTCCCCCAAACTGATATATTATAACATAATAAGCTTTGATAAGAAGAAATATATAAAGTAATCAAAGCTGACCGAGGAAAAAATTTAGATAAGTAGAAAAACATATAATTTAATTTACGTAAACGAGAACAAAGGAAGTCAATATTGTTTGACCAAGATAGTCTGGAGTCAATAAAAACACCTAGATAACAAATATTATCAACAAAAGAAATGTTAGCACAAGGACAAATGCTATTACAATGCCAAAAATACTTATTACAAATAGTAATGTTAAGCGAATGAATATTTGACCTATAAGAAAAATTAATAGCTTTTGTTTTACTCAGATTAATTGATAAATTATTAAATGCTAACCATTTACTAATTAGGATTAAATCATCATTAATTATTTTTTCAACAAAATTATATGAAATTGCAGCATAAGATAAAGCAATATCATCTGCAAAACCATAAATCTTAGATTCTAAAGGTAAAGAAAATAAATCATTTATATAAATTATAAATAAAATGGGACCCAAAACTGAACCTTGTGGTACACCATGGTTAACTGTTATAAAAGAGCTTACAACACCAGAAATATTTGTTGCTTGTTTTCTATCCTTTAAGTAACTCGCAAACCATGAAATAAATCCACCACGAAAACCATATGAATATAAACGCTTAAGTAAAATTTTGTGAGATACAGAGTCAAATGCCTTAGACAAGTCTAAATAAATAGCAACAGTTTTAAAATCCTTATCTAGTGAAGTTGTCAAATTGTTTACATGACTATAGAAAGTGTCCAAGGTACTTCTACCAGAAATAAATCCATATTGATGTTCAGATAAAATATTATTTCTAGATAAAAATGACATCATTTTCTCTTTAACCACCATCTCTAACAATTTGGATATTACAGATATAATAGATATTGGTCTATAATTGTCAAGCTGTACAGGATCACCCTTTTTAAAAACAGGTGTAATAAAACCAACCTTCAAACAAGTAGGAAACAAACCAACATTTAAGGAAAGATTAAACAAATAAACAAGAACAGGTATGAAAGCTGACTTATTTTCCTTAAGAATCTTTGGTGTTAACTTATCTAGACCAGTTGAATGAACATTCTTTAAGAGATCAATTTTACCAGACAAATCCAAATCAGTAACATCTGTACACAAAAAAGAATTTACACAAGAATCAGCAAAAGACAATTCTTGTACTGGTGTTCTATCTATTGATAGATCTGAAAAAAAATTATTAAACAAGTCAGCAACACATTTTTCATTATTTTCTACTTCAATCAAATTATCATTGTGTTTTATAAATTTAAGTTGATTTGACAAAGGTTTCTTTACAAGAGAATTTATCAACTTCCATTTCAAAGAAATATTTTTATCATTAAAATATTTTTGATAATATTGAAATTTTAATTTCCGAATATCAGATTTAATCTCAGTATATTATTATTATTATTATTATTATTATTATTATTATTATTATTATTATTATTATTATTATTATTATTATTATTATTATTATTATTATTATTATTATTATTATTATTATTATTATTATTATTATTATTATTATTATTATTATTATTATTATTATTATTATTATTATTATTATTATTATTATTATTATTATTATTATTATTATTATTATTATTATTATTATTATTATAATAATAATAATAATAATAATAATAATAATAATAATAATAATAATAATAATAATAATAATAATAATAATAATAATAATAATAATAATTTTATTTATTTATTTATTTATTTATTTATTTATTCATCATGAAGCAAACAATAAATATATAATACAGTGAGATAAATTCCATACAAGAAAAATCTTGTGTGAGGAATTTAAATG
Organism: Epiperipatus broadwayi; assembly: GCA_028023455.1. NCBI lineage: Eukaryota > Metazoa > Onychophora > Udeonychophora > Euonychophora > Peripatidae > Epiperipatus > Epiperipatus broadwayi. The sequence continues at coordinate 120,842 of JAQFVV010000881.1, read as the reverse complement.
TAACAACTAAAAACACTAATAAAATACAAAAAAAAAAAAAGTATAAATATAACAAAATATTAAAATCACACAGAAATTGCATTTGGCAATTCAATCACAGTAATAAATAATTACATCATAACATATAATATAAACAAAAAAAAAATAAGAAAATAAAAAAATAAAACTAATGCTTAGCATAATATAACCAGTGCCATAAATGCTTTTTAAAAATCAAATAAGATAGTGTTCATTAAATTCACAGAACAATCTCTTATAAATACATATTAAATAATTTAGGACCGTTATAACTAAATTGCTTTCTACTGGATGTTTTAAGAAAATTATGTAAAGCTAACTGATATTTAGTAGATAAACGAGTATTTACTAAAAAACACTAATAAAATACAAATATATATATATATATATATATATAACATAAAATATTAAAATTATACACAGATTACATTTGGAAATTCAATAACAGTAGTAAATAATTACAACATAACATACAGTATAAACAAAAATAAAATAAAATAAACAAAATAAAACTAATGCTTAGCATAATATAACCAGTGCCATAAATGCTTTTTAAAAATCAAATAACTAGTGCTCATTAAATTCACAGAACAATCTCTTATAAACATATTAAATAATTTAGGACCATTATAACTAAATTGCTTCCTACTAGATGTTTTAAGAAAATTAGGTAAAGCTAGCTGATATTTAGTAGATAAATGAGTATTTACAACAGAAGATTTAGTATCTAAATGAAGTTTCCTACAATAAATATCAAGAATCACTCTATATTTATACAAATGGAAAACATCTAGTATATTAAAAGTGGCATAAATGTCTTTAACAGATGTGGCACGTGATCTAACAAAAATGATACGCATTGTATAATTCTGTAAAACAGACAATGTAGTCATTGCAAAAGTAGAACAGTTCCCCCAAACTGATATATTTTAACATAATAAGCTTTTATAAGAAGAAATATATAAAGTAATCAAAGCTGACCGAGGAAAAAATTTAGATAAGTAGAAAAACATATAATTTAATTTACGTAAACGAGAACAAAGGAAGTCAATATGGTTTGACCAAGATAGTCTGGAGTCAATAAAAACACCTAGATAACAAATATTATCAACAAAAGAAATGTTAGCACAAGTACAAGTGCTATTACAATGCCAAAAATACTTATTACAAATAGTAATGTTAAGCGAATGAATATTTGACCTATAAGAAAAATTAATAGCTTTTGTTTTACTCAGATTAATTGATAAATTATTAAATGCTAACCATTTACTAATTAGGATTAAATCATCATTAATTATTTTTTCAACAAAATTATATGAAACTGCAGCATAAGATAAAGCAATATCATCTGCAAAACCATAAATCTTAGATTCTAAAGGTAAAGAAAATAAATCATTTATATAAATTATAAATAAAATGGGTACACCATGGTTAACTGTTATAAAAGAGCTTACAACACCAGAAATATTTGTTGTTGTTTTCTATCCTTTAAGTAACTCGCAAACCATGAAATAAATCCACCACGAAAACCATATGAATATAAACGCTTAAGTAAAATTTTGTGAGATACAGAGTCAAATGCCTTAGACAAGTCTAAATAAATAGCAACAGTTTTAAAATCCTTATCTAGTGAAGTTGTCAAATTGTTTACATGACTATAGAAAGTGTCTAAGGTACTTCTACCAGAAATAAATCCATATTGATGTTCAGATAAAATATTATTTTTAGATAAAAATGACATCATTTTCTCTTTAACCACCATCTCTAACAATTTGGATATTACAGATATAATAGATATTGGTCTATAATTGTCAAGCTGTACAGGATCACCCTTTTTAAAAACAGGTGTAATAAAACCAACCTTCAAACAAGTAGGAAACAAACCAACATTTAAGGAAAGATTAAACAAATAAACAAGAACAGGTATGAAAGCTGACTTATTTTCCTTGAGAATCTTTGGTGTTAACTTATATAGACCAGTTGAATGAACATTCTTTAAGAGATCAATTTTACCAGACAAATCCAAATCAGTAACATCTGTACACAAAAAAGAATTTACACAAGAATCAGCAAAAGACAATTCTTGTACTGGTGTTCTATCTATTGATAGATCTGAAAAAAAATTATTAAACAAGTCAGCAACACATTTTTCATTATTTTCTACTTCAATCAAATTATCATTGTGTTTTATAAATTTAAGTTGATTTGACAAAGGTTTCTTTACAAGAGAATTTATCAACTTCCATTTCAAAGAAATATTTTTATCATTAAAATATTTTTTATAATATTGAAATTTTAATTTCCGAATATCAGATTTAATCTCAGTATATTATTATTATTATTATTATTATTATTATTATTATTATTATTATTATTATTATTATTATTATTATTATTATTATTATTATTATTATTATTATTATTATTATTATTATTATTATTATTATTATTATTATTATTATTATTATTATTATTATTATTATTATTGTTATTATTATTATTATTATTATTATTATTATTATTATTATTATTATTATTATTATTATTATTATTATTATTATTATTATTATTATTATTGTAACCCATTAGACATCAAATGATCACCTTTTCTTATGCTAATACATGCTGTTTACACAGAGGCTAAACCCTCAATACAATAGTGCCACCAGTGCTTGCCAGGGTAATAATTGAATGCAAGAATGTTTGTGTGTAAAATCTCTAGCTAGTGCCTACTCATCAAATATTCCCAGACTGGTTTCTAGCTTGTGGCGTTCATCATTTAGGATCCTTGAATATGAGAGCACTGCACCTAAATCTTACAATGCATTGCAATCTTCAACAGCCACCTTTTACCTTATTAGCTAATTATAAAGCTTTGAGTCCAAAATAAAAACACAATAATGTTTTCAATTCAAGCACATTAGCTTGTTGTATAGATTTGAACTCAGTTCAGCATCTATACTGTTTGGTGTCTTTTACCTAAAGAATTATGGTTACTGGTTAGTAAAAAATTGAAAAACACCAAAAGGTATCGAATCTGTACTCAGTTCAAATCTGTACAACTATACAAGCTAATGAGATTGAATTGAAAACATTATTGGATTTTCAATTTGTAATCAAAGCTTTTATAGCTAGTTAATAAGGTAAAAGGTGGCTATTGAAGAGTTCATTAGATCATAAGATCAAGGTGTAGTCATCTTGGATCCAAGGTTCCTCAATGATTAAAGTCACAAGCTGAAAACTAGTCTGGGGATATTGAATGAGTATTCAATAGATAGGGATTTTATGCACAAACTTTTTTGTTTCATGGCTCTGGTTTCCAGTAGTAGTGCTACTCTATGGAGGTTAGCATCAATAGTAGTAGTAGTAGTACTACTACTACTACTACTACTGTTTTTATTACTCGTAGTCTTATTGGTTTTATTATTATTTCAAAAATAATCTTTATTACTCCTTTGAGTTTCATAGTATTACATAACAATGATTGTAATGGTTTACAGGTGAAATCATGTCATACAGGTTTTTATATGGATTAATTACAAAGGTTACAATAAGTTGGATTCAAAGTATACTTTTTTTACAAACACTACTACTACTTTTGACATAAATATGGATATCATGATTAATCATTAAAGTCTTAAAAATAGTTCAATATAAAACTCAATTCAACAGATAGATAGATAGATAGATAACACTTAAGATAATAACATCTGACATCATATTAAAAGGTGTTTAGTCAATATATTAATCTTGATTATTGTTTTTTTTAATTGTGATTGTTGAAATGTACTAGAGAGATAATTTATAATTCATGTACCATAAAATAGCTAGGAGTGCTGTAGTAATAACAAAGTCAGTACAGAGTGGAATTATAAATGGTGAGAGCTAAGAAATTGCAATAGAGAGGGAGTAATTTCCAGAGTCTGATGGTCACTGAAGTTGAAGGCAATTACTGAAGGTGAGGTTTGATGACAATAATGGATGCTACCATTGAATTTATTGAATGAGGTTATTATTGGATTATGATATATGATAGATTGGATAGTTGTGTTAGTAGTGACTAGGTGGCAGCAAAGTATATTGAATGCAGTATTATTGTACCGGGACATTTGTCAGTGTTACTTGATGACTGTAGCTGGATGTGTTCTGGAATTGTTGCCAAAATTGAAGATGTAGGAGGTTAATGAAAACCCATACAAGGTAAAAAATTTGCATGTGCTGTGGGAGGGTGCATCTTCTGGTAGAATTGAATTAACTGCTGCATGTACACAACTGTCAACTGTAAGTATTTAGTATGGATAGTTCTGATTTAGTTGAGGGCTTGACACTGCTGAAAAGTTGTTGAATTTTCACTGCAGCATTACATAAGGTGCAGTTAGCATTATTATTATTATTATTATTATTATTATTATTATTATTATTATTATTATTATTATTATTATTATTATTATTATTATTATTATTATTATTATTATTATTATTATTATTATTATTATTATTATTATTATTATTATTATTATTATTATTATTATTATTATTATTATTGTTGTTGTTGTTGTTATTATTATTATTATCATCATCATTATTATTATTATTAATAGTACTACTAGTAGGAGTAATCATAGTAGTAGTATTGGAGTAGTAGTATGAGTAGTAATAGTAGTAGTAGATGTAATTGTTGCCATAGCAGTAGTATTCTTATTAATTTTATTATAATAATTATTATAATGAGGGCCAGAAAATCAGTTTTATGAACATTACAAAGTCATATAAATTATACTTAATAGCAATAAAGTTTTTTATCCTCACATTAAAGAAATGATAAATTAATATATACTGCTCTAGGTTCTTCTCGCCAAAATAATAACATTTAAAATATAATTTACTTTTGTCCTTCATTTTATATATGTATAACATGGTCATATATGACAAAATCAGAACATTCATTACTAACAACTGCCACATTTCCCTGAGAAAAATATTAAATATCAAGAGCTGCTTCCTGTCCAGGGATTATGTCACCTCAAGACTCTTGACCTTTATCACTTATGCCACCTGGATGGCCAGTTGTTGCAACAAGTTTACCATTCCTCATCCCAAGCCTGAAGACATATTCATTTTCAAGCTGAAGGAATTTCGCCATAAGGACAGAATCATTACGTCCAGGTTTTTATTTAACAACAGATGGAGCCTAATGAAGCTAGATTAAACAACACCAGTGACCACATCAGAACATCTGGCTGCCTGAGCAACATGGATAACCATTATATTTTTGATTTACAATTGTAATATTTTTACATATGCTTTTTCAATAAAGTTATTTATAAATAAATATAACATGGTCATATTGTTTAGAACCTACTTTCAAATAATTTATTATAGACATCCAATAGTTTGCAATAAATTTTCAAAATATATATAAAGTGATATAACAATTATCTATACCTATCTGTAATAAGAAAGATCAGACGTTGTAAACTTTTATTTTTGTAAGTGAGAAAAGTATTTTTTATAAATTAGGTCTCAGCTACATTACTATTAATTATTGTATATATAAAAGAAACATATTAATGCATTCTCTTTCGTGTCACTTTCCTAAAGCTTACAATCACTAAATTTGTAATATATTTTAAAAAATTTATAATAATCTGATAAGAAAATATACTATATCAGCATGCATGTTGTATTTAATAATTTCCATACAGAAAATAATTATTTATTACATAATATTGGAATATAAATCATCATTAATAAATGAACGAAACAAGTAGTTACGAGATATGTATTTCAATCACATTTAAAAATATTTAGCAGCAAATTTATGATTACAAAAATACAACTCTTCTACCAAAAGCATTGTAAACCATCTTCCTAGTAGACAAGTAGAAGTGTTAATCTGCTACATTTGAATTTAAAAATGTACTCTCACTTGCTGAATGTGGTGTCTTATTCATTTATATTGAAAAACAATTTATACTAACTTCAAAACAATATATATATATATATATATATATATATATATATATATATACTTACCAAATTATATTACAATCTTTTAATTATGGAGAAAGTCTTTATTTGGCTCAATACTGTATTTTTTTTATAATACATAAATTGATTTTTAAAACAGGCAAAACACCATACAGTAGTAGAGATGGTGATGACGTAATTGATTTTTAATAATAATAAGAAAAATAAATTTTATTATTTGTCTTGAAACACATCATAAATTATCTGATGTATATATATTTTATTTTTCTTTAGAAATATATGCACTAATTATCTGAAACTGATTAAATATCCATTAAAATCACACTAATCACATAACTACATACTATAGTCTTGCTTTGGTGGTCGAGAGGTCAGCGCAACAAGCCTTACAAGCAGTTGCCCCGGTTGCGGGTTCAGGTCCCGGCCGATGCTATGGCCCTTGAAAAAAAAACTACATACTATACTGTTATATACCTCCACTGTCAATTGCCGAATATCCCTAGATGATTAAATTTAAATAGAAGTTAACAACCTTTCCTACATGAGCTACATATAGTCAACATTCTGTGTCAGTATATAGTTTTACAATATGGACATGCATCCCTATCTAGATCTTAAATTTATATAAATCAAAATTTGCTGATAAAACGTAATTTCAATAAAGAAACAGGCCATTAAATCAGATTAATACTATTAAGAAATCACAATAATTAATCATCAATAAAAGACAGTATCCTGTTTTCAAAACTTTAAGACCACATTAATTTCAATAAATGTAAATGGTAGACAGGAGAGAATTAATGGTATGCGTCTGTATTCATCTTTTCTCCTAAAATAGCAAATCACACAAAAGTATCCAAGGATTTATGTGTTATTCAGAAAAAAGGCTCATTCTGATTGCTTTTCCAAAACAAAATTCTAAATTTGCTTCATAATAATAAAGGTTTTTTTTTTTTTACAAAATACACGTGTGCGCCTATAATGCAAATAAATTATAATTAATAAACTAAATATAGCAAGAGAAATATAATGTTTTCCGATTTTATTTTGTGGCAATATATCACTATCTATTTCAAACATAATTGTATTCGGTTAACAGACTCTTTTTCTCTCATGTGTCATAGCATCAGCCGGGAAGCGATCCCGATAACCCGGGACAACTGTTTGTAAAGCTGCTGTCACAGATCTCTCGATCAGCTATGCTTGACAACGGCACACTTTTGAAAATAAAAATGGATCTTTTATCAATAAGTATATATAAAAAAACATAAAACATGCCTCTTATATCAACATTAAACAACGGTGCAACTTCCTTAAATCGCAGTTCATAATAGAAACGTATAAATTTTGAATTCATACAGGAGCAAGTAAATTATAGCTTTCAAACAATCACATTAATTTCCATCATAGAATATCTAACGGCCTAGTGATTTTTCTATGACCGAGTGAACAAACTCTTATACAAGCATGTTAGCTAAGAATACATTAACATTAATTCATAAAAATACTATACTTACCTTTTTCGTTGCTAAGCAGTTCAGGATTTTCAAAGATGAGAAGACGAATGCCTAATATGGATTATTTCTATTACACAGAATTAAATTGGACAGCGTTTTGCACCTTTCTAAATAGTGGAATACTTCAATTACGAATTTACATAAATAAATATACCATTTAAATTCTACACGTACCCTGCTGTTTTGGAGTGCTGTGGTTACAACTTCATCAGCTGAAATGGCGATCAGTTAAAGTTAATTTTTTTATAATTTTCAAAGAATATTCTATTTAAAAGTCAATTTTAAAAACACTCGATTGTATATTACAATTATTTAAAAAAAAGTGTGTGGTTCAAAATAAGAAACTTTTATAAACTACTAATACATACTATAGATAAAATCACTTATAACATACAAAAGTAAATTACATAGCATAAAATAAATTTAAATATTTTAAAAGAATAAATATAATTAATATTGGTTTTATAAAATTCACGCAATTGCATTTAATGCTGTATTGTCGTCTGCAGTTATATTTAACCTATTTAAAGTTCAACTTTGAATAAGTTATGAGATTAATAGAATTGTTTGGAAAACTATTTAATATAAAATAAGTAAGTAAATTATACTTAACACATTAAATAATTTACGACAATTTATTTAAAAATATTTTAAAATGGCTTCTAATGTTATAAATATACGATATCTAAATAAAAGCTAATGATTATGGACTCCTTCACCTCATTCGGACTTTATATATTTTTAATTATTATTATTTTGTTTCGCAAAATTGATTCATATACTTTTCCTATATTATCTTTTTCAACGGACCCACTCTTATATATAACAAAATATTGTACTTGATTTTATAATTATTAATAAATTTGAAAGATGAAATAACAATTTGTTTAGAGACATTAATATAAAACACATAGTTATTTCACATTATCAACTATTCAAAGCAATCATTATTCATCACCCACAATACAATTCAACATTCCAGTCACATGCAACGAAAAACTAATTGGAAGTGACTAAAATATAAAAAAATGATCAGTTACTATATGTATAATAATATGAAATCTATGTGGCTAAGATATAAAACACTTATATTTTGCTTAATTTCTTTTTTTTTTCCATTTTCAAATATTAACAAATGTGATGTTAGTAATTTGCAATTATTGCGCCTACAAATTTTTGATCTCAGTATTGAAGTTGAAGTACAACCTGATCTAGATCTGAGATATTATAACACTAACTGTGGACTAATTGTTGATAATTCAAACTTATAATATATCGCTAGACGATACAATGAGAAATAGTGAAGATAAAACAAGGAGTTTCTATAGGGAAAAGATAGAAATGTTGGAATTTATTTGACAAATGACAATATAAAATAATTAATCATAAAAACGCCTTATGGGTTGTGATAATTTAAGCCAATTTTATTAATTCAGGGGCACACACCTGATGGCTTCATGTCCTGCACATTTTTTACCAGGCTGAATATTATCTGCAAATAAAGTTTGAGAAACACTTGAAAATCTGTTTTGTATGATTATGTAGCTTGACATGGAGTCAAATAGTTGGAAAAATATTTCTAGTATGGTGATTATATGAATATTTTGGTTAATATAACTTAAATACAGTTGGCATAATAACAAAAACTTCTCTACTACAAAACAACAGGTTTTCATATTATATACAAGATAAGTAAAGAGAAGGGTAAATCAAAATTTGCATTAACATATTTCTTTCACATTTAAAAGATTGATTATTCATCGATATTGGTTTATTAATAAAATAAACAAGCTGTGAAACAAAATGTATATCTTCTACAATAAGATTTATAAATACCTTTTCTGGTAAATGAGGAAAAAAGGTATAACCTAACTTATAGGATGTGTATAATGAGCCTGTAAAAATATGTTTATCCATCTAACATGAGCTGGAACTCACAAAATGTACTTCAAACCCAGTCAAGCCCAAGATTTAGGTCAGGAACCAGCCTGGATTCGAACCCACTCTCTAAGTCCCAAATCGAACACCTAATGAATAACATAATAGTTATGGCTCATGAGAATTAATCTTAATTCGGCCGACTAGCAAAGCTGAGAAGACAATGAGACATCTATTAATTATGATTATATTAAAATATACATAAGTATGGCTGTAATATATGTGGAAGAAGTGGAGGAAAAGGAATTCGAACTACTCAAATAAGTTAAACAATAAAAGATAGTTTAATATAATGAAAATTTAGTTATATACATTTATAAATTAAGTACATTAGTATGTGCGTGAATGAGCAAGCAGTAGACAATGATATAGTGTCATTCACACTATTATTCCTCATATGCTCTTTGTTAGCTAAATATATATTACAAATAAACACACATCTTTGGTGGTCTAGTATTAAAATGCCAATCAGATTAGAAAGAAGTTACACAAAATTGCTATTAACGCTTTGATTTACGGTTCAGAAGCATGGTGACTAACATATATTAGGGGAGCGTTCTGAGATTCATTACAGATATAAATACATTTGAAAACGTTTGATTACATTTGGAAAACATACTTGAAAATGACATAATATTTAATGAAAAATTATTTTAACAATAATAATAAAACGAACGCTTTATTTTCCCCAAGGCACATAGATACTCTTAAATAGATATATAAATTACGATGGTGGGACTGAATAAGACTGAAATAAATTAATATAATAGAAATGGCATTTAGATATATATTTTAAACAAAGCTAATTTTAATATTAAAGCATTAAACAGGATCATAAAGCAAAAGAAATACTAAATACTAAGAAGTTTGCGGTGCTGACATAGTAGCCTAGAATAACTAAAAGGAAAAGGTCGTGCTTCTGGATGAAAAACGAAATCCCACACTCCCATTTTGGGTAGTGCTTAGAGAGAGATAGTGGATCGGCATGACGTGACCCAGCGTTTTACTGGTATAACCGACGTGAGAGGCCTTTTATCCACGAAGTAAATATGCATAGCGTGTGCCAAACTTTGGGTCACCGCTAAATGCATTTTATATGGAATAAATGGTCCTGGGTCGCTTCATCTATCCTCAGGACAAGACTTAAGAAGAAATCTATGGGTTCGAACTTTGTCGTAACCCCCAGATTAAAAGCACGTATATATATAAAAACACAAAGATAGGCTAAATGACAGAAACGCAAGGAATGATATATGTCACTAAAACATTTAATAAATTTTACAACTTCAAAATAAATGCCCTTTTATTTAAATACTTTAACATGCAATGCAATTATAATATATATAGAGAGAATGTTTAGATTTAATAAAATATACGTGTAGATTTTATTAGCATTTAGATTTCAAGTTAATAAAATATACATTAAGATTTGATTTGGTTAAAGAAACATTAAGATTCACCCCCATCCCTTTTCTGATACTTAAAATAAATAAATCCCACTCTCGTGATTTTTATAATAACTGAAATATAAATATGGTATTTGAAATTTAAAGCATACATTTTAAGAGTATATAAAAAAACTAGCAGTTATATATATAAAACAATTAAGTCACCTTATTTTAGAATTAAATAAATAGTATTTTATAAGATTTCAAAGCGTTAATTAGATTTAAGTTCTGAATTTACAGCGGTAGAAAATTCAGAGTTAAACAAATATATATTATATTAAAACATAAATAGATTGTTTTAGATTGACATATTAATAAGCAAGCAGATATATAAATCAAATAATCAATAATATAAATAAATGACCCTACCAAAATTAAAGAGCATATAAGAGAGAATTAAATTTAAATAAATTATTTAAGAGCAAATTACATGTTATTTATATATAAAAATGCAAAGTTAAAGAATACATGAGAAAAGATCTTGAGAGATTATTTAGACTAAATTGACTATTAGGTAGCGGCTTGAAATTTACCTTTCAATTTTAAGAGTCCGATTCAAATATTGTCCGGGCACGGTAGTTGAAAATGAAAGTTCTGCAAGCTTCTATTAACATTAAAGTTCTTAATTTCTTCATTTCAGGACAACAGACAATTACGGTCACGGCGGGTGATGACCCAGAGGGCCGAGCAGAGTGGTGGATCTACTGCTACATCATTTTTTTAGTTTTACAGCAATGTTAACAATCTCTCAATCAATAGTAACTAATTAATAACTAATAACTCAACTAATAACTAACTATGTGATTCAAAATGTAGTCATTTTATACTTTTTCTCTTATCAGTTGTTTTTCGAAGATGCAATTGTTAGATAACACCAAAAATAAATTCAAATCTATTTCTAGATTAGAAATAGATCTAACAACATGTTTTTAACACAAGTAAATCTAATCTTAATTAATCCCATTTATCTTAAGTAAAACTTTAATTAAAAAATACCTTTCCCAGATTAAAACAAGTGCTTCCAACCCCTAATTATTTTTAGACAATTAAACAACACCTGCATCTTCCATATTGGATTTTATATAAAAAATGTATAATTTATAGAAAAACAAGCAATTTGAAAAGAAAAAGCTAAAAATGACATATAATAAAATATTTACAAAAACATCAATATTTTGTTAGTAAGTTTTGCTCCTATGTATATATTTGAGCTGCAACTATAATTTTAATAAGAAGAACTAATAATTACTAAAAAAAATCAATAATAAAAAATATTGAAAGTTAAATTATAAATTTAGGTGCTCATCTCAAATATATACATAAAAATATACATACTGACAAAAGGAGCAGGATGGGATATAGGGGTTTGAACACAGGTTAGTAGGTAGAAACCTGAAGCAAAATCTTAAGCTAAGATTTACTGCTTCAATAATAATAATAATAATAATAATAATAATAATAATAATAATAATAATAATAATACAAATATGATGAAAACATACGAGAATAATAGGATGAATAAACAAAAAAGGAACAAAAAGAAAGGAAGAAAAATGTAGAAAAGGTAGAAGAGAAAAAGAAAGAAAAAGGGAAGATAATGCAAAAAGGAAAAGGAAGAGAAGAAGATAGAGAAGGAGCAGACAAAAGGGAGATGAATTAAAGAAAGAAAAACGAAAAAGCAAAAGATGATAAAAATAATAGAAAACAAAAGATAAAGAAAATAATTTTATTCAGAAAGAAATAAGGAAAATAAGACTATGATAATATAATAAAGAAAACCCCAACATAGAAGCAATTTTACACAAATATATAATTTTTTCATCAATCATTCTTAATAAATTATGGATTTACTTTATTTTAAGAAAATAGTCCCACAGTTTGTATATATAGAGTTCAAACAGTAAGAACAATACAAATGACCAAAATGACATACTGCAATATGAGACTGTGAAAATCCTAACATTTATAGATTGTTTATTTTTAAAAATGTTGGAAAGAAAAATCATAAACTAATATTGGGTAAAATTGTACTCATATAAGATCCTAGTAAAATTTAATCCAAAGAAATCTTAGTCTAAATCTATTTCACTCAACACTTATAAATTACATTTTCCCTATAAAAATATCTATTTCAATGAGTGAAATATATTTAGTTATTCTTTTGTGAAAACAGTTAAATATAACTTTAACTTTGAATAAACAGATAATGTTACACCTAAATATTGAAAAATATGTTTTAGATAAGTGCTTGACTTCAGGTTGGTATTTTTAGATCTAGAGTCTGAACCTACCCTGACACCTCTCTAAGTAGTTCCAAGGCACAAAACAACAGTCAGGGGTTTGGGGAGTGGTTTCTGAGAGAGATATTTTAAGTGCTGGTTCTGGCTAAGCATTTACCATAAAGCTTGTAGACCAATTGGCAATCCTCAC